>JBBPMS010000015.1:29550-53682 GCA_038090435.1 Phylloporus scabripes | reverse complement strand
ACCGTATCCCCTATATTCATAGCCAGCTTACTCGTTTCTCTCAGCATGTCTTACTGTCCTCTCAAACCCTCGCGGATTTCATCAGAGTGATTCCTTGTGACTCAAGTGACATGCCGACTGAGGTGGTTGGCAACCAGGGGAATGTGGTCGGATATACATATGAGAGCGAAGAGCAGGGTCCAGAATCCAATGAACAAGGATGCTTGCTGCTCATCGAAGGGGTTGTCTATGGGGACGGGCGACGGGACGACGATTACGCCGAGTATGTCTAGTTTCTTCCCTTGAACAGCAAACCTTGACCTTTATGCCGTAGCAAGCTCCTATCTCATCTGCACGGCTTGCCAGAGGAAAAGCGACCGCAGATCACTAAATCACCAACGCCGCTGAGCGAGACACCTTTTGCCTCCCTCACCCTCCGAATCAATCAACCATATTGGATGCTCCACCAAGGCAACTGCGAACATTTTATTGTTGTCGATCAGATCAGGCATGTGCTGCCACTGAGCACTCTTGCGTCTCTCCTGACGGATTTGTGGCTTATAACAGGTTGGCTCATCCCCTCGACCCACCTTCTGGTTACCCTCTCACCGTACATATCGCGCCGACCGTTGGCGACATCTGCAAAGCTTGTGCCAGAGTCCCCGCAGTGCTCGCTATTGTAGGGGATATTCGGCTAGGTGAAAGTCCTTGCTTGCTCTGCATGCCCTGTTGGCGGAACATGGGTCCACCTCGGGAAGGAGATGAGGAAAAAGTGATGGTGGTGCCATTGGTGAGACATCGCGGGACATGGGATCGTGGAATGGATATATAGTGCTTGGCTGTACAAACCAACTTACTTGGAATACATAGATTGCAAATCCATCAACGGATAATATTACAGAAATAGCAAGAAGAGGAGCGAAGTGACTATAGCCAGAGTCTGTCTATTAAGTTATGAACCTGCAGAGAATGTGAAGTACCACGCGAGTGGGCCGTAATTCATGAGTCTGGACTAAAGGAACGATGTACATCGACGACAGGTTGGTCGGTAGAAAATCGTCCAAGAGACCTGGATCATCGGGTGGTGACCAGTATAACGAGATATACCTAGACCAGTGGCGAAGTAGATGGACTGGATGTACCGCTAGATCAGCCAACGGGAAAAAGAAGTTGCTTGCCATCTCATCTGAAAAGTATTCAACCCAGGAATGATAGCGTCACATTTGCGAGCGAGGAGTCAATCAGTACTTCCCCTTGCTGGTACCCAGCCCATGGCATCGGAGTGGTTCCCCAACCTATCCATCCATAGATTCGTGTAGATGAATTGGAGTATGTGACCATAGTTCTTCCCAGCTCAGGATCCCAAGGATCTGGCATAGTCGCACTTCCCTGTGTAACTGATGCGAACGCTTGTTTGGTGGACACTTGGTATAGTCCTTCAAAAAAGCTGTCAAGGATAACATCGACTGGAGCGAGATCGTTGAAGACGTTGAGGTCAATCGCTGTCGGCGAGGAGGATGGATCATGCATGAAGCTAGTAAATAAAGAGCCAGAAAAAGTGCGGAGGTTCGCGATGAAGTTGGGTCGAAGCGGAGGATTCACATTTGGAGCAAAGACGGTGACGTTTGCAGTCAAGTTGCTACAAAGAAGTAATGTCAAACACCGTGTGACTAATGGAGACGGCAGAGAATCCCACCTATGCCCGGTGTGTACATCGAGGATAGTGGGAAACTGTGACCCAGGATCATTGTACAAGCTTATGTTGGCTACGACAGGACTATTAATAATAACGATGCTGTTATGAATACGATTCAAGCAGGTAGCACTGAAACAACTTACGCTAAGACAGTGCTGATGAGAAGGGAGGTGCTGGCGTGGAATGTTCCCGTGACCGATTCTAGCGACGTGTCGACTAGTATCCTGTCAGCTCGTATGGACTGCCATCGTAAGCATCAGATAAGGGGGTTATCAACTTTTCCAGATCACTTACATCAACAGTTACCCGAGAGACTGCGCCCTCAATACTGACTTTTCTAAACGCGACATTGTCATCAAAGGAACCAAACCGCTGGTCGAATAGAGGCAGAGACGTGGAGAAGGAGTCTATCTGGGAAGGAACTTGGTTTTGCGGGAAGAGGACAGTAATGTTGTATTGGATATTGTCGGTCGAGGTGAGGTTGCTTGGGGACTATAGAAGAGTAAGTATCACCACGGAACAGTTGATATGTGAACTAAAAGACAAACATAAAGAGAAATGTCCGAAAAGTTTTCAGCAATAGCAGCGCAGACAGAAGTCCGACTGAAAACGCTGAGGGAGGAGGATTGCAACGTGATTGACAGGACAGCCTCTTGAACAGTTTCGTTGGGATTGACACCAGTAAAAAAAGCACCTTGGACAGAATTAGCATCAGAGAAGGAGGATGCGTTTGATGTGAAGCTAAAAAGTCCATTTGGAGAAATGTAGTTTTCAGTCCTGTAAAATGAGCGAATGGGGTTAACAAAAAGAAGTAGCGCTTAGGACAAAGGGGACATACATCGCCAAGACGATAGCATTGTCAAGATATTCGACCACCGTCCAGTTATTGCAAACAGGAACTATCACTGGTTGTGACGGGCTTGATGCGTTTACGCCTCCAGGAGGGTTGAAGCCGGAGCTCTTATTTTGCCAAGGCAAGGTTAAAGTGAATGCGCTGTAAGGGTATTTCTGCGTGTTCTCGCTTTCTTTCTGTGTTATGAAAAGTTAGGAGAGGATGGTTGAAGAGGTGAGAAACCAACGTGGACAATAATTGGAACGCCAATAACCAGGGAGAGGAAAATGTACACAACAAGTGAGATGAGGGCAGCTCTCCAAAATCGAGAGTCGAGAAAGCGGCGTCGAGGCGGGGGCTTGTAAAGAGTGATCTGCGACTCGTTGAAGTCGCGAAAGGCCAATGCCTGGGATGTTTCATAGTCGGGCAGCGGACCAAGAGGACGACTCGCTGCTGGTTCCGGGTAACGGATGGTGGGGACAGCAACGGGAGGGTCCTTTATCTGCTGGTCGTCTTCGTCGGAAATGATCATCCCTGTTGGCTATGGCATGGACGAGGGCGCAGACGACGAGGGCGACGGCGACGGCGACAAGGGGGCGTATTGCTATGTAAAGTGGGAAACGCGAGACTTGTCCTATCATACACCGCCCTTCCTTCTTTGTAAATTTGTCCGCCAGGTATCACGTGATAGGCAAGTCGGCAACCCCATCGCGGAGTAGCGGACATTGAATTCGTTCCACCTCACCTTCCATAAATAAATACCCTCTGGCATCCTCTGCATCTTCCCTTCTCCCCATCGTCGTCGCACCTCGCCGATGGGTCTAATCAAGGAGTACGTAGATCAGGCGGTCCAAACCGAAACAGACACTGTACCTTCCCCGTATGCTGACCCTGCTGTGGTGTTGGCCGCACCGCCCCTGACACGCCACGGACTCAGCCAGGGGGCATACGTGTCCTACTCCGTCTCCGAGTCGACCCCTCCTACCTCAGATAGCGCATATGTCGTTCCACAAAGCCCGATTAGCCCGATACTTGCCTCACTGGTTTCTCGCCGGCTTTCACAACGTAAACTTATTCGTTGCCCTCCCAGCGAAATCTTGAACCGGCGTATTGTATCAATGCCAGAAAAAAAAAGCGATATTCCGTCTATCTTTTGTGACAGACACGGAAAACGGGTTGTGTCTATGCCGGACCGTGTTCGGCCAGTGCTGGAGCCATCTGCCGAGCTTTCCATATCCCCCTGCACCACAGCCAGCGATTCGTTTGGATCGTACAGTGGGCGTCGCGAGCGTGTTCGCGTTCTCCCTGCGCCCTCCGATGTCCCCCAAACTCCTTCTCCTCCCTCCTCTCCAGAGTCTCTTCTCATCATTGCGGCCGGTGCACAACTCCCAGAGGGTTTCTTGCGAAAGAGATATTCCCCAGAACCTCTTGTTGAGGAAGATGAAGGTGATTCACACGCATACATCAAGGTTACTGACTCACCGCAGCAATTCAAATCGTCCTAGATTGGGTTACGTGGGCGAACTCTCCTCCCCGCCCAATCCCGGCTCTTCATGGACCCTTGTCCTTGCCGTACGCTAGATGTCCGTCGTGAGTTGTGCAATATCATCGTCCTCAGAAAACCTGGGTATCGATGGTTTCATAGCGGCGCCGAGGGAACCATTATTGAGGAACCTGATAATGTAGCCCAAATGATTTGGGGCTTGGGTCCAGACGATCAACTCAATAACCAAGTTCGCGCCGAAGGACCCCCCTCTCACCCTAACAACACCTCAAACGCCCATTCTCACGGACCTAGTCACGCTGCGCCACGTCTGCAGAAGAGGAAGGTTCCTATTCAGCAAGTGCCCAGATCGTCTCGCCTACAGATTTCCACACACTCGACTCATTCAAAGCCAAGCCTTGCTCGGACACAACGACAAACCCATGATGATAGACACGGTTTTCCGAGTCAACTCTCATCCGATGTTGAAATCCATCAAGATAACGTCGGTGGGCTCTCGTGGAACGAAGGACAGTCGACGTCTGCCGCTTCTGATAATCTCCTGAGTGACTCAGACGTGCTTCCGGTCAATAACAATCGTATTCTGGAATGGCAACTCGCTCGTCTTCGACACGCGCTGCGAACTTCCCTGGCTGATATGGATTCCTTCACTACTTATCCGGGACGACTCGACCCTGTGATTCCAGCTTCTGTGGCGTCAGGATTCCCACAGTCTTATCCTCGTATCTTTGTCGAGCCTCGTCCGAACGAGTCAGTTATTCCTGCCGCGAGACAACCACCGATCGAACTTGCGCAGCAATACCGCCAGCAACAGTTGTGTAGGCAATTTCAAAAACAAAAATTGCAAGTCCAAAGTGTTCTCCCTACGCCACCGAATTCCTCATCTCCCCAGTGGTCTTCTCATTTTTCTCCGTATTTGACTTATTGTTCGACGCTTTCTCCCGAATTAGCTGGTTCTCCCGAACATCTGATCTCTGTCCCTTCGCAAAGTTATCGATCTGGTGTTCACACCTCGCAGTATCTTCGCCCTGTTTTCGACCAACACGAACATAGTGGTGTACATGACTCCGATACGATCACAAACATCCCGTCCCCGCAATCTGTGCCAAACGTCACTACTTCAACTGCATCATTCAGACAACGTTCGTCTTCTTCAAGCACGTTAGCGAAATATATTAAACAACTGCAAACGTTAACTCCGATTGCACACTTATCACCACTCCAGCCAGTCCCACCGCCAAATGTACCTCTATCCCCGTTACCCTCTATCGATGAGACTACCATCAGCCCTGTTCCCACCTTTCCCTCTCCGGAGTCACCGCGAACTCTGTCCAGAGGATCTTCATACCACACTGTACGCTCGTTTGCCTCAACGCGTCCGATGCAACGGCGCCTCTCGTCTGTGCCCGAAGAAGACAGCGCCGTTCTCGAACTTTCAACGTCTGTGTCTCCATCCAGGTTGCAGAGACAGATCACGACTGACAATAGCTCGTCAAGTCGCGATGGAACGATTGGACACCAACATCACTATCTCGAGGTACCTCCTGTCGACGTAACGCGAAAGATGGCCGTGCCCGATTTTCCCGATTTTCCCGAGCCCGAAGGCAATGGAGGGACTCCGCCGATTGCCTTTCACGAGACTTCACCAGTCAAGGTTCGACTTCCGGTAAACAAAGAGCAAAACATTCCAGAGCAGGCCAATGGACACCAAGAGCAGCATAAAGGACATCGAAAGAAACATCGATACAAGAAGCCCAGAGGGCCTACCACGATGAACGAACGGGCGCGGCCATGTGGACTTGTAGGTTAGCATGCATGATTGTAATATCCCCTCACTGTGTTCGCCGTCATCATGTAGCATTGTGCGATGTAATCGTATGGGTTGATTCACTCGAATGTTGTTAACGGACAATATGCAAATGCTTGTACAAGAGGACTGCTATACGCCAACCCAGTCAGACTATCCTTCATTGCTTCACGAAGAGGTCAGTAAACTGATCCACACGAAGCTTGGATAAGTTATTTGCATCAGAAACGACGTCCAAGATCCTAAATGAATCAGCCCTTTGTCCAAACACTAAAACATGTGATACTCACTTGCTCTGACGGGCCGCATCATAATGATGGGAAATGTGTCGCTTGAACTTTTCAATCAGGAGAGGTGTACCCTCTGCGCGGCGACGTTTGTGTCCAACGGGATACTCGACAGCAACCTCGTCGAGTACAGTACCATCGTTCAGCTCGACCAAGAGCGCATTTCCAATGGAACGCTTGCTAGGCTCGTGATACTCGACCGAGAACGCCTCGTCTTGTACACAGTAAATCTTGGCCCGCAGTGCATCAATGCGGGGATCCGCCGCAGACACGTCCGTGTACGACTCGGAAGTGAGCTCGCCAAAGATGAGCGGGTAGGCGACCATGTAGCTGATCGCGTGACTGTCCATTGGCTGTCGTTACCAGCGATTCGGTTTAGGACAAGGAAAGAAACGCACTCTCGGTCGGCAAAGTTATCCAGGGGACCCTGCTTGTCGATGATCCGGATGGCGGCTTCCTGTGTGCGGATGCGCACGCTCTTGATGTCGTCCGAGGATTTGCCGAGCGCCTTGAGCTGCGCGTGGACGGTGTGCGCTGCCTCGACGGCCGTCTGAGCGTGGAATTCGGCGGGATACGAGATCTTGAAGAGGACGTTCTCCATGATGTAGGAGCCGTACGGCATCTGGAACTCGAATGGCTTGCCCTGGTCGGACGTCAGCGCGAGCATGGGCAACCGAGAGAGCATCCTACTTTGAACAAGACGTCGTAAAAGCCCCACGTTTTCGCGGTGAGGACGGACGGGAGGCCGAGTTCGCCCTTTTTGACGAGGAGCGCGAGGTTCACAGCGCGTGAGCATGCGTCGCCGGCCGCCCACGATTTACGGGGACCGGTGTTGGGCGCGTGACGGTAAGTGCGGAGAGACTGGCCGTCGACGAATGCATGTGAAACAGCGTCAATGGTCTGGGCATGGGAGAGCCCCCTACAAGAAGACTGAGCTAGGCCAGGAACAACGAGCCAAGAGACGCCTACAGCAGCTTGGAGACGACGGCGGTGCTGGCAACTTTGACGAGCACGACATGGTCGAGACCGACGCGATTGAACGAGTTCAAGAGCGCGAGCCCGCCTTGGATCTCGTGTGCTTTGATCATGCTCTCGAGCACGTCACGGACGGTCAGCGGCTGACCCTGGCGCGCGAGATGGTCGGCAACCGCGAGAATGGCGCCGAGGTTGTCTGACGGGTGCCCCCCTATCCCACACATTCAGCACACAGACGGGGGACAGCGGGGACGAGAACGCACACTCGGCGGCAAGGAAGCAGTCGTTGAAATCCAAGTACCGGATCATGGTGCCGATGTTGAACGCACCCCGGATGGGGTCGAGCTGGTAGCTGGTTCCGGGGACTCTTGTCCCTGCACGGCGGGGTCAGGAGGCGGACGCTGTGCTGTCGGGCGACCCACCGTTTGGCACGATAGTGCCTTCGACGACCGGCCCCAACAGTCGGGTGCATCCTTCGAAGCGCAGACCCTCGAGACCACAGCCGATGGTGTCGATGAGACAGAGACGCGCCGTCTCGAACGCAATATCTGAGGTGACTTGGTAGTTGTGGACGTAGTCTGCGATGTCCTTGAGGACCTTGTCTGGTTCGGGGCGTATGGCAGACTCTCCGTGGTAGACCGACATGGTGCGTGTAGCAGCCAAGTTCAAAGCAAGACGAGGGGTATTGCTTGATAATCGATAAGGACTTGGTAGACGTCCAAATGAGCGGGGTCCACGTCGAATCAGAGAGAACATGATTGAACTCAAACTGAACGTGTCCAACGAGTAAATGCAGTTGAAGGGATCCGTACCGGTCGCTTAGTTTATTTATCCGCACACATATCGTTTAAGTACGTTATAATAGGGCTACATTGGTATACATATCGTAAATCTATATCAATGAGCTCGTCTCTAGAAGGAGAATGATGCCTGAAAGCAGAAGACGGTGAGCAGGCTGTCCCACAGAAAAATACAGATCCAACACGTACTGTGTACAATGGCCGGAATGTTCTGTCTTGTGACGTCTACAGTGAGGTCTACCTGCTTCGGTACTTCATATTCGACGTCGACACCCGCAAAGCCCTTGAGCGTGCCGCTTCTCGCCTGTGCATACACACCACGCCTGTCTGTGCTCTCACAGTGTTCCAGAGGTGTTGCTACGTGTATAAGGAAGAAGTTGGCCCCCGAACCAGCACTGGACATGATGGTGTCCTTGACGAGTGCTCTTGAGCGCTCCTCTGGAGCGACGGGTGCGACGATCACGGCAGCGCCAGCCCGTGCAAGTTCACCTGCAACAAAAGCGATGCGTTGCAAGTTATCGTGCCGTTCTTCCGGTGTAAGCGACTTTGGGCGCAGATCGTCTTTAATAGCATCTCCTAGGAGTAGGGATACGGTCCTCCCACCCTGCTCGTTGAGCGCAACTTGAAGTGCCTTGGCTATCACGTTCTTGCCCGAGTTGTGCAAACCAGTGAGGAACAAGACAAAGCCTTGCTTGTGGCGTGGCGGGTAACTCTCACGCAGGCTCTCAACGACGGATCTACAGGAATAAGATGAGATACTTATTACGGAGCAACGTGCTGGCTTACTCGTAACTGAACCAATCAGGGATGGGTGCACCAGTCCTGAGACGCCTTCGCAGCTCGCTTCCCGAGATGTCAAGGGTCTGGACGCCAGCAGGGACCTCGTCAACAGGTTGATACTCATCGGTGGAAGGAAGATAGGTCATTTGTTGGAATGGGACCACCTCAATCTGGAGCTCGTCCTTGTATTTCTTGACAAGGTCTTGGGCATCATACAGACCGTAGAAATCCTTGCCGTGTGAATTCTTTCCGGGGCCAGCATGGTCTCGACCGACGATGAAGTGAGTTGCACCAAAGTTTTTGCGGATGATGGCGTGCCAGACAGCCTCGCGGGGACCAGCCATTCGCATAGCAAGTGGCAGGAGTGCCAGGTGGCCCAATCCGTTTGGATACTTGGCCATGATTGCCTGGTAGACGCGCACGCGGGTATAGTGGTCCACGTCGCCGGGTTTAGTAAGGCCAACGACGGGGTGGATGAGGACGTTGGCTTGATGTCTACGAGCTGCGCGAATGGTGAGTTCACGGTGTGCACGATGCATTGGGTTGCGTGTCTGGAATGCAACGACCCTGGTCCATGAGAGCTTCTTGAAGTGAGCCCGCAGCTCGGTAGGGGTAACTGCAGACACAGTGAACAGGATGGTCAAAATTGGAGGGCCGGACGTACATCTAAGGGCAGCATAGTCAAAGTGTGAGGGTGCTTGTATTGCTTGCACCTTGCCACCGACATAGTACTCTTTGACGCGGTTCCGCAGATAGGCAACGGAAGGATGGGCGGGATCGTCTGCTCCGAAGACCTGGATGGCTTCCTTGACAGGGTCATAGGTATAGACGTCAGAGACGGTGATAATGGCGAGCGCCTCGTCATCCCGCGGGTCACGCAAGACAAGGCGGGTTCCGGGAGTGACGCCGAGACGGGTGATGTCGTCAGATGATAGATCAAGGGTGATCGGCATGGGGAAGAGGGTTCCATCTGAGAGGCGAAGGGTGTCCACGACGCTGTAGACAGCGGTGAGGGCCATTAGACGACGGCCAGGGAGACAGGTACCTGTTGTAGTCGCTCTCGTTCATGAAACCCTCGAGTGGGCTGAATCCGCCATTGAGGATGAGTTCGAGGTCACAGAGCTGACGCTGTGGACGCCAGATGTCATGGATGGACCGACTCGTTTGGACGACATACCTCTGTGAGGACGATGTCGGCGAGTGTGTGTGCTTCGTGTCTGAGCTGCGCTGCGATTGGTGCATCTCGCACGAGGATATCCTAAGACACCATCGCTTGTCGAATGACGTGCTCAGGAAAGCGGACGCACCTTTAACGAGCCGCCATGAGGAACGTTGGCCATCTTTTACTGAAACTGTTTGGCTCATCTGTCTTTTTGACCGCCATCAATCCGGATGAGTCCATATCACGCCATCGTGACGAATAACCGTCTATTACCGCATCTTACTTTTGCTACGACTCTCCCTTCTTGGTGAAGAAGGCCGACAACTTGGACATCCCACTCACATTCACCTTCTTAAGCTTCTCCACTCCGTGTGATCCCTTGCTCTTCCTCTTCTTGGTCTCCTCAGAGCCAACCTTTGGCTTTTTACCCTCAGGTATTACCAGCGTTTGCTCTCTTGCCAGTGCTTTCACGTGTGCATCCAATCTCGACAAGCTAATTCAATCAGTCAGCAACACTCGTGTGCAAACCATGTCAGGTACATACTCGTACGAGGCGAGGAGCACCTCCTGAATGTCCTGTGGAAGATATTGTCCCAGCAGTTCGCATCCCAGCTTGGTTCTTCCCACTGCCAACGTTACATGCGACCACAAACGATGCACACGCCACTCACGCTCGAGCAAGTCTTCATTCTTGTCTTCCATAAGCGCATCTTTCGCGAGGCTTCGCACCAAACATCTAGACATCTCCATGATGCGCGGTGTCGACAGCGTCGCCGCCTTCTTTCTCAGCTCTTGCAAGAGTCTTTCGGGCGAGTACCTGAACACAGTGATCTCGGGTGTGATCTCTGGGACGTTTTGCATGAGGAAAGAGGTCGTATGTAGATCATCAAGCTCGCCTTTGACATCGCACACCCGCCCCATCGCTTTCATTGTACATTCCAAGGCGGAAAACTTGATGACGTCGTCGCCCAGCGACGCGTCCGGCGCGGCACCCGTCTTGCATGCCTCTGCGATGCTCCCCGCCGCATCGTCAAATATATCTTCTGCCGGCCGAAAGTTTCCGACGCCACCGTCGGCCTTTCAGCCTGGTCAGACCGTGCAGCTCACACAGCGAGCCTGCCTCACCTGCTTGACCGCCCTCAGTATGGGTATCAAAAGGAACAGTGGGTCAATCGGCGTCATGACCAGGAGCTTTCCATCTGCCAGCCGTCCAGCATCCAGAGCAACAGAGATGCGCGCGGCGTACCCGAGATGACCTCGTCGTCCATAAACCAGGAGCGTGCGTTGGGTGGCTCCACAGCTTGCACCTCGAGTATCTTGGAGACGCACTTTCGGCCGGGCTCATCGTTGGGCGCAGATTCGTGAACGAGAAAGAGTGACGCGATGCCTGGAACGCGACGTTATAGTCGTGGCTTTGTAGATGAGGCGAGACGTACCTGTTCTAGGATGAGGAAGACGTAGAAAACGGGGTAAATGTGCTGTGTCGTCGGGGAGCTGCGACACCACGGTGTCTATGATATCTGTACTAGCCCAGTATTCAGACTTTGACTCTGCCGGATTTCGAGACTTACCTCGAGGCAGAACAGCAAAATGGGTATCCATCGCAGTCAGCGGTACAAGACGCGAAGTGATCACGCGTTCTTTGATTGGCGATGTATGTACAAATGGGATTTGAACTAAATTACAACACAAACGAATGCCGCCGCTATGCCACCAGCGTTCACAGCGGCGGAAACGGCCAGTGTCTGACCTGGTGGGCATGCAGACGTAGTGGTAGACGCAGACGACGTCGTGGCTGTCGTGGTCGTTGTGGCGACAGATGTCACCGTCGTTGCAGACATCTCGGTGGTAGTGGCGGTTGGCGCGGTAGCTGTCGTAGGTTCGGAAGTCGTAGTTGTGGGGTCTGAAGTCGTGATTATCGCAGTCGGAGACATAGCTGTCGTGCCTGGAGCCGCAGAGGATGTTGTAGCACTCGCCTGTCCGTTCGTCGCGCCGCTAGGGGGCGAAGATCCCGATACGCCAGGAGCCGACGGGGGTGCGGTTGTACCCGTGTCAGAGGCAACACCAGAACCGGTGGTCGCTGGTTCGGATCCTGAACCAGAACTTGATGGCGCTGAAACAGAAGTACCCGACTTGGGACCAGATCCAGATCCAGACACTGGGCCACCGCCATTATCACCATCAGGGGTATTCGATCCAGGGCCAGGACTGGAACCGGAAGGAGTTGAATCAGCGGACTGAGGTACAGACCCGGGGACTTCGCCATTGTTAGCACCAGAGGTATCCGAGCCAGCGCCAGAACTGGAAGTTGCGTCGTCGTTAGCACCAGAGGTATTCGATCCAGAGCCGGATCCAGAAGGCGTTGAACCACTGGATTGAGGTACAGGGCCATCGTCGGCACTAGGGGTTGTCGAATCAGCAGTGCGAGACCCAGAAGCTGCGCCGTTGTCAGGACCAGAGATATCAGAGCCGGGACTAGACGGTGTTGAACCACCGAATTGGGATCCAGACGCAGGGACATTGTTGTCAGCGCCGGATGACATTGGGTCAGTGGCATGAGACTCAGAAGTAGTGTCGCCGTTAGCATCAGAGGTGCTCGAGCCAGCGCCAGAACCGGAGGGTGTTGAATCAGCAGTACGGGATCCAGAAGCTGCGTCGTTGTCAAGACCAGAGGCATTCGAGCCAGAACCAGAATCGGGAGGTGTTGCATCAGTGGATTGGGGTCCAGACGCAGGGACTTGGCCATCGCCGGTACCAGAGGGTGTTGAATCAGCGACACGAGATCCAGAGGCGGTGTCACCGTTAGCACCAGAAGTATTCGAGCCAGCGCCTGAACCAGAGGGTGTTGCACCATCAGATTGGGGTCCAGACGCAGGGACTTGGCCGCCGTCGGCACCAGAAGGTATTGAATCAGCGACATGAGATCCAGAGGCGGTATCGCCATTGGCACCAGAGGCATTCGAGCCAGCGCCAGAACCTGGGGGTGTTGCACCACTGGATTGAGGTCCAGACGCGGAGACTTCGCCGTTATCAGGACCAGAGGCATTCGAGCCAGAGCCAGAACCGGAAAATGTTGAATCAGATACATGAGATCCAGAGGCAGTGTCGCTGTTAGCACCAGAGGTGCTCATGTCAGCGCCCGAGGGTGTTGAATCAGAGGCAGTACCAGAGGGATTCAAGCCAGAGCCGGGACCGGAAGGCGTTGGACCACTGGATTGGGGTCCGGATGCAGGGACATCGCCGTTGTCGGCACTAGAGGGCGTTGAATCGGCAGCATGAGACCCAGAAGCGTCATCGCTATTAGCACCAGAGGTATTCGAGCCAGGGCCGGAATGGGAGGGCGCTGAACCACCGGATTGAGGTCCAGACGCTGCCCCGTCGTCGTCGCCACCGGAAGGGTTCGAGCCAGGGTTGGAACCAGAAGGTATCATGCTTGCAGATTGGGGTCCAGATCCTGGGACTTGGTCGTTGTCAGAACTAGAAGTATTCGAGCTAGAGCCGGAAGGCGTTGAGCTTGGTGATTGAGATCCAGAAGCTGCTCCATCGTTGCCAGAACCAGAGGTATTCGGACCAGTGGCAGAACTGGGATCAGAAGCGTCCGATTCAGTGCCAGACCCAGCATCAGGAGTAGAACCAGACACTGGAACGTTGTCATTGTTGCCACCAGAGATAGAGCCAGAATCGGAACCGGACGGTTTAGATTGCGCTCTAGACGCCGAGGCTGCGCCATTACCAGAACTGGGGCCAGAAGGTGTTGAAGCGGTGGACTGCGATCCAGAGGTGCCGGAGCTGGACGGCGATCCAAGACCGTTGAGAGGACCAGAGCCAGAAGCGGAATCGGACGTGCCGCCGTGTGCATTCGAGCCAGACGGGGCTGAATCGGTGGAGTCGACGTTGCCAGAGTGTGCATCGGAGGTAGAATCGGCGGCGTCGGAAGGTGGGGGGGCGCAATCGGAGCTCTGTCGGGCAAGGAGAGCGCCTGTTGCGGCGTGGCCGTATTCGTGACACCAAAGGAGGAGATCTGCGAAAGCACGGATTGTGAGGCCAGGGGGAGGGTCGATGGCGCGACGGTTGAGGAGGACGAGGGCGTTGTAGGGGTTCGGGTAGCTGATGTCTGCGATGACGCAAGAGACGGGCGAAGTCTGTGAAATGAAATCTGAATTGGTTGTTGGTGATTGGGTGGATTGAGGACACCGACCTTGTGCGATGTCAACGGGTGGGATAACACACCAAGTAAAAGAGTGAAGTGAAAAAAGGAGAGCATTGTGTAAAGAACGAAGTAAAAACAGAGTCAAGATGTCGCTCGCTGCGCTTTTTGAGTCCATGGCGGCTGGCGGGTCAGCCACCTTGGCGTGCTCGTCGTCGCGGGCAGTGACGATGCGATTACGTCATCACAGACAGCGCCTGACATTTGACAGCTGATGCGGGCCAGATCATTTTCACCCCAAAGTTGCATGCCAGTTTGGTAGCAAAAATCGACATATTTGGAAATATTTGACGAGTTTCGTGTCCAAAAAGCGTGGCACGGCAGAACCGGAGTTCGTCACGAGCGGTGACGATGGGGCCTTGCCCGGCGTTGTCCGTAGCGATGGCCACGCGTGTGAACATTTTCCTCAACAGCATCCTTGACGACCTCTTCCCTCCCCTCCTTTCTCCCCTCAACCACCACCACCCGTCCCGTCCTCCGCATGGCGCTCAACCCCGACGCTCTCAACCTCGGCTACGACAGCGACGACAGCATGCAGGTCGACTCCGACGATGACCATCCCGTCCCCTCCTCCAGCCACATCCCCCCAGACACCGATACTGGCGCTGACCCAGATGCAGACGCAGAGGGTGACGCAGAGTTTGTCGACGATACCGCCTCCGCCATCTTGGAGATCCCTCTTGCGGGTCCGTCATCCTACTCCCACAAGCACTTTGTAAGCCACTCCCTTCTCGTCCCTCTCTCTGCTCACCTTGCACGTGTCCCAAGGATCCCGAAGACTCGGTACGTTATCCCTCCGGCCCAACCACCCTGTCCTTACCCCCTTGTAGGGCTATGAAGACCACGTCGAAGACGACGACGACGAAGATGACGAGGACGACGCCTCTTACGCAGATGACGAGTATGGAAGGAAGAAAGCCTCTAGAAAGAAGAAGAAAAAGGCTCCTTCAGCCTCTTCCTCTGCACCTCGTCCAAAAGGCTGGTACTCTCCTACATACCTGTGACATCCCTTGACGATCCGTTAAAGTGGCCACTCGTCATGCTTCATCAGATTCAGACTCAGATTATGGCGCACGATCAAAGAAAAAGAAGAAGCCTCGCGTATCTGGGGAAGAGCTACGTGTTTCCAGCAGGGGGAACAAGATTCCCAATTATTACGAGGATAATCAAGACCTGGCGATGCTCTCCGAGGAAGACGCTGTCGAGACGTATTATGTTGACCCCTCCCTCACGAAAGAAGATGACGAGATCGAGGCCGTCCTCAGCCACTGCAGAGATGAAGCTCACGAGCATGATCCCGAGGACTTGTGGTATAGTAATGTGGTATGTTCTACTCCTTGCCTTTTATGCTCGTCCTCAAGTATCACAGCGTTTCCATATCAAGTGGAAGAGTTTCTCGCATCTCCACAACACGGATGAAACATACGAGTTTCTCAAACGTTTCAAAGGACTCAAACGGGTCGACAACTACATCAAAGCCTACAAATTATATCAGTCCAGGCTCAATGCACCAGGTCTCTCCACAGAAGATGCCGAGACTCTTCTTCTTGACAAGGAGCGCGAAAAGGAGGACCTAGAGACTTACAAGACCGTCGAACGTATCGTCTCACATCGTGACAGCGCAGAAATATCCAACGGCACAGACTATTTCTGCAAATGGACCGGCCTTAACTACGAACACTGTACGTGGGAGGACGAGAACGAAATCCGACCAATAGCCAAGGCTCAGATTGACGCCTATCGTGCGCGTGAGGCAGAAGCGAAATTTCCTTATAAGAGTGTTCAGTACCCTCGACATCAACGACCAGCATTCCAGAAGATTGTGAAAGATCCTGAATACATTTCAGCAACGGGTGGCTCACTCAAAGACTTCCAGCTCACCGGTCTGAATTGGCTCGCATACTTGTGGAGTAAAGGCGAGAATGGTATTTTGGCAGATGAAATGGGTCTTGGAAAGGTGTGGCATACTCCTTTTCGTGTGCTTGATTATCCTCATCTCTTTCTCAGACCGTCCAAACCGTCGCGTTCATCTCGTATCTTTTTCATGAAATGTATCAATATGGTCCCTTTCTTGTTATCGTTCCTCTATCGACCATCACCGCCTGGCAATCTCAATTTGCCACTTGGGCACCCGACTTGAACGTCATCACCTACATCGGGACAGCATCCGCTCGTGAGGTCATTCGCACTTACGAGTTCGGTCAATCAAACAAGCGATTGAAGATGAACGTTCTCCTCACTACCTATGAATTGACCCTCAGGGATGCAAAGGAGTTGGCGGATATCAAGTGGCAGGTCCTGGCCGTAGACGAGGTCTGTTCGCGCGTTGCAAACCAATTTGCGCTAACTCATCGTCCCAAAATAGGCACATCGCTTGAAGAATTCCGAGAGTCAGCTGTATGAGGCACTTCGATCCTTTTCTGCCGCATCGAAGCTTCTCATTACAGGTACTCCTTTGCAAAATAACGTGAAAGGTAGGAACTTGACCTCTTAATTACATTACTGAGTTTTCACTCGATCACAGAGCTTTTATCCTTGATGCATTTCTTGATGCCGGAGAAGTGTGCGTCCAGTTTTTGGCTTACTCCTTTTTTTCAAGCGTTCATGCGACATATAGTTGCGCTAACCAACGAATTTGACCTTAATGATGCCGATCACGAAGCTAAAATCAAGGAACTTCACAATCAATTAGAGTCATTAATGCTGCGGCGTTTGAAGCGGGATGTGCTCACTTCTCTACCCACAAAGAGTGAGCGCATTCTCCGTGTGGAGATGAGCGCTCTTCAGACTCACTTCTACAAGAATATTCTCACAAAGGTCGGCCTCCTTGAGATTTAGCAAGAATGACTGATGAACCAAGCGAAATAGAACTTCCAAGGCTTGGTGAAGAGTGCTAACGGGAACAATAATATCAGTTTGCTCAATATTGCCATGGAACTTAAGAAAGCCGCAAATCATCCTTACCTCTTTGACGGTGCAGAGAATCGCACTGACAATCCCGAGGAGACTCTCAAGGGCCTTGTTATGAATAGCGGGAAAATGGTGCTATTAGACAAATTGCTTGCGCGACTCCGACAAGATGGTCATCGTGTCCTCATATTTAGTCAAATGGTGCGCATGCTAGACATCTTGAGTGACTACATGAGCCTGCGTGGCTACCAACATCAGCGTCTTGACGGCATGGTAGCCTCAGACGCACGCAAGAGATCCATCGCGCACTTTAATGCACCAGGGTCGCCGGACTTTGCTTTCCTGCTGTCCACACGAGCTGGTGGTCTGGGCATCAACTTGGAGACTGCTGATACCGTCATCATTTTTGATGTGAGCAATCTAGGTTTCCTTTCCAGCGTTTCCTAATCTCTTTTTAGAGCGATTGGAATCCGCAGAATGATCTGCAAGCAATGGCACGCGCACACAGGATAGGGCAAAAGTCGCATGTCAGCGTCTACCGCTATGTAAGTAAGGATACGATGGAAGAGGATGTTTTGGAGCGAGCGAAGAAGAAAATGGTGTTGGAATACGCAAGTAGGTTTCCCATCTTTCATCTCCGCTCCCGTACGAACGACGTTCCTTTAGTCATTAATCAAATGGACACATCCCAAGCTCATCTCAGTTCCAAAAGCGAAAAAGTCAAAGATACTGCCAAGCCCGACAACTTGAGCAAGGATGAGCTGACTGCTGTCCTCAAATACGGCGCCCAAAAGATGTAGGTAACGAAAACGTTGCTGAATGGCTTGTCCTGACTTGCCAACAGGTTCGACAAGGATGATTCCCAACAAAACCAAAAGTTGGACGAAATGGACCTTGACGATATTCTTAATCGTGCTGAGGATCATGAAACTATGGCCGCTGGCGGCGATGGTGGGACTTCGCTTGGTGGCGAAGGTTTCCTTGCTCAGTTTGCTGCTGTGAGCGATGTCAAAAATGATATGAGTTGGGAGGACATCATTCCTCTGGAAGAACGACAAAAGTTTGAGCGAGAAGAGGAGGACCGAAAGGCAGAAGAGTCGGCCTCTCAGGAGCTGCGGGATCGCAAACGCTCACACGCCCCCGTCTCTTACGAGGGTATGGACGTTGACCAACCGTCTACTTCCCAGGCCACGAAGAAACCCAAGGTACCTGGACCTCAGCGCAAGACTGCTAGCCAGAAAGCGATGGAATTAAAGGAGCGTGACGTGCGGGTGCTGATCCGTAGTCTTCAGCGATGGGGTGACATTCGCCAGCGTTATGACATCATCGTGCGTTTTTAGTTTTCTTGCCGCGCTAAATATTGAATGTTTGCAAAAGGTCAGCGAATCTAAGCTTGCTGACAAGCACAGAGCCATGATCATCGATGTTGCGGATGAGATCATAGAGCTTTGCAGGCAAGCCGTGGAGGATAATAATCAGCAAAAGCGGACCCGGATGGCTGCTGGAGAGACCCTGACGAATGCCCAAAAAAGCAAAGCGGTCCTCATCACGTATCGCAACGTTGGGAACATCAATGCTGAAACTGTCCTGTCGAGATACCGAGATCTTCGTATCCTGAACAATATTCTCGGTGACATGACTCCAGAGGAGCTATACAACTGGTCCATTCCTATTGACAACATCAGACCAACGCTCAACTGGTCTGGTCGTTGGGGTCCTCAAGAGGACTCTATGCTGCTCGTTGGCGCATTCCTATATGGCTTCGGTAACTGGGAGGCGATGGCCAAGGATGAGCAGCTCGGTCTAGAAGGCAAGTTTTTTCTCGAGGAAGGCAAAAAGGGCGAAGATTCCTCCACACGACCAATTCCCAATGCAATTCACCTCGTCCGACGGGGCGACTTCCTACTGGGCATTCTGCGGGAGCACGACGAGAAGTTGCGTTCGTACGAGAGTTCCTTGCGGAAACAAGGACAGCTAAAGGTTTCGGCCACTCCTCCCCCTACAGTTGTAGCGTCCTCTTCCGCCTCGAGTAGTCGGAAGAGACGCGCCGAAAGCGAAGCCGTTGCCTCTGTCGAAGACACCTCTACCAAGAAACGCAAGCGACGGCCTACCCCTACTTTTACGGACTCTGAGTCCTCCGATGAATGGTGTGTGTTGATTTGGGAGACATCGTTTGATATTCTGATACACTGAACAGTCCGTCGATGGATGAAATTGCAACAAAAGAGGAGTTGCGACCAGTGAAAAAACAGTTGGTGGGTTCTGTCGTAGTCATAATTGGTCGCAAGTGTTAAGACTATTTAGAAACAACTTAAACTGTCGGGAGAGGATATGCCTCGAGATGACAAGGTTGCCATCTTGAAGGACTCCCTCGCTGCCATAGGTCGACGGATCGAAATGGTGCTGCAAGCCAAGCAAGCTGCTGGAGAAGATCGAGAACGATGGCGTCGACACCTTTGGACGTAGGTCGATATTATCGACACGACAGAAACTATCTTACCTTTTCCCCCCCAGCTTTGTGACACTGTTCTGGCCCAAAAAAGTCAAGGCCTCAAAGCTGGAGGAGATCCATGCCAAGATGGTGATGAAGGAGGCCGCACCCCGGCCTCCATCTGATGTAGGGAGCTCCAGTAAGAAACCCCGACCCACTACAAGTGGAAAGACCAATGGGTCATTATCCGCTTCCAGCACGTCCATAAAAACAAACGGCAAATCTTACCGATGATCTTCATGGGGGATCGTCTCTCCCCTTTTGATGTTCTCCCACCTTTTATTATTGTCGGCTTACCCGAGTAATCGAAAGCAAAGTTGAGCTGTCATAATTTGCAAACTCTTGCCCTTCCCTTGTAACTTTAGGCCATTGGCGATTGGAGTACCCAAGTAATCTCTTTGTTGACTATCACTAAGATCTCGAGCAAATGCATATCTATTGTTACAAGACCACAAGCAATTCGTTCGTGATGGAGGCAGACACAATTTTTCAAGATGTTTAAGAGATCACCGTTCCCAAGAAAGCCCCCAATGCAACCCTTGTCCATCCTCACCGTACTGGTACCCGCATGGCGGACTTGAGGTTACTAGCAGAGCTTTGTCTTCGATGTCGAGTAGTCCCGACGTTGACTGTCACATCACGTTCAACGAAGTACTGCTGGGAGGTAGTAGCTGTGGTTTCCCGTGCATGGTTGGTGTGCCTCTCTGCCTGACGTCGCTCAGCCTTTTGGAGCGTCGGAAGAGGTAGTTCACTCTGAGCCTGCTGCCGCCCAGCCCTCATCGCTGTCACTGCAATCACGGGTGAGCCACGAGAACGCCTCAAGATCAGGCGACGCACCCTCGAGCAGCCGTGCGTCCGCCTCCTTGGTGAAGCTTTGCGTCAGCGCAGTGTACCGCTTCACCTGCCAGCCCATCTGCGCGGCGCGCGCGAGATTCCCCTGCGAGACCGCCCACTTTTTCTCCTCCTTGAACCGGCGGCGCTCGCTGTCCGCGAGGGACGCGCGCGCGCGGAGCGTCGCGATCTCGCGCTCGAGCGGGTCCATAATCCGGTGCGGATCGACGAGGTCCTCGGTCGACGACGTGATCGAGGGCACGGACGACTCGGTGCGCCACTTGCGCGCGGGGTCCTGCTTGGGCGGACGCGCGGGCCTGGTGGGCCCAGCGTACTCGGTCGCGGCGGAGAACTTGACGAGACGCTTGCGGCGACGGGTGTCGACGACCGAGCGCGCGCAGTCGCTCTCTGCGTCGCCTGCGGCGTCGTAAAAGTAGCCGTCCTCGATGACCTGGGAGAGGACGTCGGTGACGAGGACGCCGAGTGCGACGCCGAGGAGGGTGGTGGCGCACTTGGAGACGTCTTGGGAGAGGGTGAATTCGATGACGAGGCGGACGCCGATGGCGAATGCGACTACGAATGCGAAATCGCGGAATTCCATGAGGGTGAAGTAGAGTGCGACGCCTTGGACGAGGCCGAGGAGGAGGATGTCCCCGAATGAGTCTGGGATGTTGGGGTCATCTGCGAAGAGCTTGTTGAAAGCGATGCGCGTGCCGAGCCCGAATAGCAAGGCAGCAGAGGTGGGGAACATGGAAGAAAGCCAAACGCCATCCACGCCAAGTCGTTTGAATGTTCGCCTATTTCGGGTAGTGGGAACAATGGCTATAAAAAATCGTATACAAATACAACTACACTTTGGTACTAGTCCTCTGTGTCTATATAGTTGGCCATTGGATCTTCTGCCTGTCGACGAGTCATCCGATAAGCCTCTACATGCGTAGGTGAGATCAGAACACTGGGATACACGAATACGACCTACCGAGTTCCTCTTCGGTGACATCATGGCTGCTGATCTCCAGCCCTTTCTTTTTCTTATTGAATCGGTCTGCTTCGTCGCCTCCGCGTGCTTTCCGCTTTCTCTCCTCATTGATAGCATCGGCCAACCGACCCTTGTCAAGCGAGACATCGCCTTCTCCTATGCGCTGTTTCGAGTAATTCTGTTCTACTCGCCTCGACTCCTCAGTTACCTCACGTGGTGGGGGATCAAATGTTGGGTTCGACGATGAAGCAAGAAGGGCCTGCGCTGACGAAGCATATGCAGCCTCTTTCCCAACCTGACCAGCGCAGTAGGAGATGTGGACGTTCGAGTGGCAGCATGCATAACCCCAAACACCACTCGAAACATCGTACCACGAACCCCACACTGAAGTGTGATTGTTGATGTAAACTGGATAAATAGTCAGCAACCACCTCTCCAGCTGAATTAACATGACCCACCATCTTCGGGGTATTTTGATCGCGCCTTGGCACGCTCCTTGCCCTTGACGATCTGTCCCGTTCGAGAGTACTCGACATAATTTTCGGTTTGCCCATTCATGATTTCCCTCGGGGCTTTTTCGAGGTACTGCTCTCCTCCATATTTTGCAAGGATCGAATCTTTCGTCAGCTCCTTTACTTTCTCCTTCTTGTCTTTATATTCTTCATGCAGGAACTGGCCTTGGGTCGGACCTGCATTCAAGTGAATATCACTACCATGTTGCGCGGCTTGCCATGCAAAGAGCTGGAGCTTTTGAACTTCTGGTGCCTCTCCACTGTACCTGAAGAAGTTCTCTCCGGCAAATTTTGTCTAGATTCGAAAGGTATGATGAACAGTCTGTCGTTTATCATTTAGAGAAGAGGAAACGGCGCACATCTTCTGGCGCAACGCTCTTTAGAGGAGCGTCACGCATAGAACGGGTTTTGGGATCATAGTACGCGCTCTCGGGATCCAAGTTGATGAGATACTTGGCAGTGTCTTCTCGTATGCGCAGATTTCGAACTGTAATGCGGGTTTTCGTATCAAGCTTCTGACCAACTGCATCAGCTGCATCCGCATATTTATCATCGTCTGCATCCTCCTCGTCGCTAGAGCCAAAGTCGGGGTCCGCGGGTTTCTTCTCCGTTCCTGCCTTGGCTACCTTCCGAACGGCAGCCAAATCCGTCGTGGTCTGATTGTCAATCTCCTCTTCTCGCAGCTTCTTTCGAGCAGCCTCGATAGCCTCGTACTCCTCGTAGATTCTCTTATGCTCCGAGGGATCATAGCCGTTCCACCGGTCTCGCTTTGCGTCGTACCCAGTGGCAACTTCCTGTATGATTTCGTCCGCTTGGATGTCCTTGTTGGTAAACCTGGCGCCCTTTTTCCGTGGACGCTCCAGACAGTCCTGCTTCTTGTGCGTCATGGCTCCACAGTTCTCGCATGCGCCTTTGCGATACTTTTTAGCTGCAGGACCCGCACGAGCTCCACGGTCATACCAGCTGTCGAGTTTGTTGGAGGTACGGTCGTCCGTAGGTCGACGCTGATGGCTTAGCGAGGGTGCACCAGTATCGAGATACCATGGTGCTTGTGAGATATATTCTAGAATAGTTTAGTGACCTGAAAAAGAAACCAAAACAAGGATAGAAGACGTACGAGGGATGTGTGGGTTGATAGGCTTCCCTTCCTCATCGAGTGCAGCAGGGGCGGTACCGGCCTTACGGGCGGCATCGAGGTCTTTCTGGCGGCGAAATTCCTCGCGCGAAAGCTTTCCGACAGCTGTAAGATTGTGGTCTGAGTGTCTGCTGGAACACTGGATTATAGACAAGTGAACGTACCAGACGAAGCCATTGAGCAAGTGAATGGATGACAGCTTAGTAAGAAAAGTAGAATAGTATGACACGTGACCTAGCCCGCTTTCAACTTTCTGCACAATGAAGACCGACTCGGATTCTGAGGAGGAGGTCCTCCAATCACTGGTTAAAGAAGAAGAAAAGTCTACCTCTGCGCTTGTTCGAAATATCCTTTCCCAAGTTCAGGCAGAATTTACATTGTGGAATGTCGCCTATTGCCACCAAACTTTAACCTCGCTGACCGCTTCGTCTACTTGGAAGTCGTGTCGGCACCCCGATTTTCGTTCTCCCGGTTTGACCTCCATTCCGCCCGCTCGCAACTCATCTCCGGACATCGGACGCGTCGTATTGGATGGAAACTCCTCACTCCTATCCATACAAGTCTACTCCCCGGAGGGTGTTGTCGTCGAAACTTCGTCGGTGAAATTAGACGTTATTCACGCAACTTCATCTCTAGAACCTCATCTGCCATATGAACCATGCTCTCCATTACACCGCAGCGTATTTAGGGGTGATGATAGCGACAACATGGATTTCATCCCATACGCGGACGATCGTACGTTCGATCAGACTAGCCACACGCGTCACTACGGGACATTCTCGTGGAAAGATAATTATGATCCCACTTGTGAGTATTTTACGCGTCTCATGATTGCTTGACGCGATAACATGTAACACAGCTTTGCAGTAGAAGTGATCGTGCTGGAAGCGGTACATAGACTCCAAATTCAACACGCCCTTACCTACGAGGAAATTGGAGATTGCAATGTCTTGCCACTCAGTTTACGCTCACAAACCGGCAGACCCGGTCTGCTTTCTACCCTCAGGAGACGGTGAGTATATCGGACCCTTTCTGAATTTTGCTCAAATTCTGTGAAGTGATCGTTTGGATTGGACTGGAAATACGATTCCGACGTCTTTTACTTTTCCACCTTCACGGCGGCTAGAAGGATCTGATTTCCGCAATCGCGTCAAGACCTTGAATTCACTCTTTTGTCCAAATTTAAGTTGTGTAGAGCCGCTTTGCAGTGTTCACGGTGTGCAGCACTGCTTCATACTACTTGCA
>JBBPMS010000015.1:0-21661 GCA_038090435.1 Phylloporus scabripes | reverse complement strand
TGTGTTGTGTACACCACATCAGACAACGAACGAAGTGTGTTAATCGATGCTTACGGAGTGTCCCGTACTTGACTAGCTGTTGTATGCCCTCAAAGTGTTTGGGCTGCACCGAACGTCGTCTCGCAGGTGCCTCCGCATCTTTGTGATCTGGAGCTCAAACGACGAACTGGGTCAATCCTCGACTGTTTGTCATGGTGTGAAATGGAGAGGAGACTGACGGGTGAATGTGAAAATACCTGGCTTGGGTCCCGTTTTCAGCCGAGAAACAGACATCGGGTGAAAAGACAGTCGGATGACAAAATGACCGAGGGACGCATTCGAATTGGAGGGTGAATAAGATGCTGTTGGCTATGGAAAGTAGGTAGGCTTGGTAGAGTGTATCATCAAGGCGGGGGTCCTAGACTAAAGGAATATCTCGCGCAAGGACTCTGGAAATAATCTGGCCGCAACATCCCTACGAGTTACCGTGAGTTTTGATCCAATCGCTGCAAACATCCGATCAGCGCTATGCAAGGGTGATAGTTGCTTTGTCTTTCTCAGATATCGGTGAATTTGAAGGTCCATAGCCCGCAAGATTTATGAAGATCCAGACTGACACCTGACTAGCATCAGTGAGTATTACCCGACAGGTTTTGGTGTTGCCGAGTGTCATGAGCAGTCATGACGCTCGGCTAACTCTAGCCATTTCACTGATGTCAGAAGACTTCGGTGTTTCCTGAATATTTACCCAAGTTCAACCTAACTCACCGCCACGACTCTCATTCCAACAAAAGTGCTCGGAATTGCGAAACTCGGGTATTCCTTCTGAGTCAGGCAAGTTCTGGGCATCTCATAGGCTTACCGATTCGGAACAAGGACGGGCTAGACTGCGCGGAACTGACCGTTAGTAGAACAAGAAAAAAGTCCGTTGAAACACGCGGCCGAGCCCAAAATATCGACTTCCATTCTAACTCAATCTTATTCTGACTTGATCTGCGTGTCGCTTATGTGACCACCTGAATCTTGGTTGAAATATAATTCCGCGGACACTGAGCGTGAAACTAGGCAACGTGGCATTAAACCGTCATGATCCAACCGAGCTCCAAAAGACCCTGGATGGCTGAGATCGGCTATCAGCACGGAGCATGCAGGTTAGTGTCAAGGCGATCGCTCACACATTGCAAGACGCACGTGGAATCTCGATATGGGTAGGGGCTACCCACCAGGATGGAAGTCGCCCAATGGGAATAATGCTTGCCGATTAGTAGAACACAGCCGATCTCACGTGTTTTCGAAGTGAGAGGTATCTAAGGGTATCGCCTACGGGCTACCTGAGGGTGCCCCGCGGCGGAAACAATGGTGTGCGACTCTAATTTAGGCCCGTCTAGAAATACAAACCTTCCCTGTGAAGCATTCGACGGAACTGTTCCGCCTGAGTCGGATATCTTTGTTGACAACCTCTTCCGCGTGTCTGCCGAATAATGTGTACGACCGTCCACAGCTTGCCAGCTTCCTCAGGTGAGTCCTCGGAGTTGACCAGATGTACGATCCCTGCAATGTACAGCCATGATAAGACTCTAGATGAATTTGTTCACGAAGCACATACTCAGCTAAAGTCGCAACAACCTCGGGCCGCATTGTGTGACCAAATGATACAAGGTTCGTTTAGGCCCGCGAGCTCCGTTAGGAAGCCCTGGCTTGAATGCAAATGAAAGCCTTTTTCGAAACAGATCAAGGTATAGGGGACCACCAGACAAGACGCCGCCCGGTGATAGTACCTGCCATCGCATCAGTGATGGCATACATCAGACCTGAATGACATACTTCAAGTTTTCCAAGAACATCCTTCCCTTGGGGTCGTAGGGAGAGGTTTTGACAAGTAAACGTCAAAGACACGAGGCGCGGCCAGCCAGGCACGTTCGCAGGAGAGGCACAAATTGGGATGGGTGTCATCACAACACGTTTCTCGCGGGCACCTCGTCGAGTCATAAGTAATGCTTGATCGCCAGCGCAGCTCGAAGAACTGCGCGCAAGGCCGTCAGTCAATCAGCGAGCCGGATGTTGGGCAGGTGTGGCACGCCAGGCTTATTTCCGGGGTTTACGGTTTCAGCGTTCATGAGACCCTGCAGAACAGCATCAAGGACGCTTGCTGTGGCCTGGAAGGACACGCGCCGCACGCGTCGTTCCCCTTGAGGTGCCTGATCCCGCAATCGTAGAAACATGTGTGGTAAACATACCCGTATTGTAGGTGGGCCCGTTTGCGTCGTACCACCACACCAAGCAGTGTCCGATGCGAGGATCATCGTTCATCGTTCGGAAATTGAACTCTTATTATTGGGCTGAACGTGTGTAGAGGACATTGAGTTTGGAAAGTCGACGGTCATTCGGGGTGAACAACACACAGATCCTTCTGTCGAAAAGGGTCCAAAGTATGCCATCTCTATGGTTTGAAGAGCATAGACAGAGCCTAACCTGGAGTCTCTGCCCCGAGATGAGACTCAAACGGATATGTTTAGACCCATTGAAGGAATTTCGTGTTTGTACATGCGACCGAACGCAAACATACGCTCGCCAATGAACGATTCAATTATTTAGATAATAAGGCGGGCTCTCCCGTCGAGCGGCGTGTCCTTTTTTCCTCCATGACTGATCGACCTCCAAGTCCTCATAGGACATCGCCCGATTATGACCACCAAAACTACGGCAAGACGCTCCCGCCGTCGCCCCCCTCGAGCAAGCGTTCCAGACCGTCATCCAAGACACCTTCATCTCAATCGTCTAAGGAACGGCCCATAAATGCACCAACCGCGAAAGAGCTCCTGCGAATGCTGGCAGAGGAACAGGAGACGACGCGCGACTTGCAGCAGGAGCTCTCTCTTACATCATCGCAGCTGGCCCTCGAGCAAGACCGTGCAGATACTGCGGAGCGCAAGCTCAGGGAGGCTATCCTACGGTTCAAGGATGCCAATGATGCGCGACTGGCTGCGCAGGCGGACGCAGTTAGGTTGAGGGAAGAACTGAAGCTCTACAAGAACGCATTAGAGGAGGCGCAGAAAGAGATTTTCAAGGCGCAAAACATCCTCAAAGACGTCGAGGGCCGCAGGAGAGAAGCTGAGGAAGAGGCTACCAAGCTGCGCAGAAAACTGAGAAAGTTGCAGGAGGAAAAGATGATCGAGCTAGCTCGCGAAGAAGGACGAAAGCAGGGGCTGCATGAGGGAATCGAAATGGGAAAAGACATTGGTTATCTGCGGGGTCGCAACCAAGGATATATCAATGGTCGCTCGACTGCTGACAAGTTGATGGAAAGGTACTTTTCGCCACCATCCGAATCCGAGTTGCGCAGGTCGCGAGGAGAACCAGATCTCCCTCTCGAGAACGATCCTCCATACACTGTAACAACGACTCGTTTCCCTCCATCTGGTGATTCTACGCCTTCTTCCTCTTCTTCGAGTGAGCGAGAGGTGCCGCGGTACTCTCGATCAGCTGGAGCACGAACGGCGTCTGCGAGAACGACCATGTACTCGCCTGCGCAAGCACACGCGGAAATTCCACTTGACGGCTTTATTCCGGAGGCAGATGATGCTATGGTCATTCGGCTGCCCCCTCCTCATGAACTCATCCGTCCAATTCCCACACCGAGTGGTGAATCGCCTTCATCTGGGGCAGGTTCGACATCGCCTCGCGTTCCTCCGGTGCCTGTGCCTGGTGACGTTCCTGTGTTGATGGTTCCAGAGCCACGTTCCCCTAGAAATCCCCTGTACGATCTTGGCGGTGAACGACAGCATCGCAAAGTGCGGCGAAGGTCTTCGAGGGAGAGCGTTAGCTCGTCTACGAGAATGTCTGAGCTGGATCTGTTGAACGCGCCAGAACATGTTGGCAACCGGGGGCATCGCTCTCCCGGGCTGAGTGTCATTCCCGAGGTAGCAAGCATACGGGACTCCAGTATGAGTACTGGTCAGAGCGTGAAGCAACAGGGCGAGGATCGTGTGGACGAGGTAAGGAATGTTGATGCAGAATGGAGACATGCTGAAAGGGACGTGTAATAGGCAGGCTTCGTGCACGTGTCCATGCCTGCGCCATTGAGGGCTACAGAGATGGCGAGTCTCCAGTCTAGAACGACCTCGCAGTCGCTTTCCGTTGACAAGGGGTACTCGCGGCCAGGGAGCACGTCGTCATTTGGCACGGTGAACATCACGATCCAGCCACCGGTGAGTAAATTGACACAAGTATGATCGTGGGGTGAGACTGATGTGAGGTGATTAGTCGCGGCCTGCGTCGAATAATTCAGCCACTACGGGGTCAGGTACGCGGTCGTATCTGTTAAGTCCAGCGGACGCAGATCGGCCAGTTCCGCTACCTCACCAAGAAACGGTTGAGGACACGACGGATGGCACGATAGTGATGGAGTTGCCAGATGGGGCACTCCCGCCAGGATTTGTGCCTGCGACGCCGATGGGAGACACGGTGTACACTGGCGCGGGTGTTCCGCTTCCGCCATCGACGGTGGGGTCGTACCACAGTCGACTGCCGTCCCAAGGGGTTGTGATACCACCGCCGTCGGGGAAGGGGGTGGATGAGTCTGACGATTCGTCGAGCGACACGGACACGCTTACAACGCCACCACGTCGATATGGCAGTGGAGGCTATTCGGGGGGCAGTCCGTATCGGGGTAGATGAGGGGGTAGTAGTATTGATTAGTAATCTTATTGTTCTTGTCCTCTGCGACGACGTCGAATGGACGATGCCTCGCAGCCAAGCTCGCCTGCAAACCAAGTACAACGTCGCGACTGACTGTCCGTCTCCTCCTCCTCCTCCTCCCCGCGCTCACCCCCTTCTAGTCCCTCGCCTTGGCCTCCACTCAGCCTCCGCATCTGGCGACATCGGACTCGTCCAATATGCTCTCTCGCACGGACAGCCAGTCAACTCGGTCCTCGACGGCGTGCTCCCCCTCCACGCGGCCTGCGCTGGCGGAAACGTCCTCGTAGTGGACCTCCTCCTCGACAGTGGCGCAGACGTAAACGCCCCAAGGTCTGTCTCTCCATCTCGCTTTTCCTTCGCTTACCCCCTCCAGACTCCCCCGCCGCTACTCTGACCGCAATCGCGACGCAGCAGCACCCATCGTCGGCACATCTGGCGCAACGCCCCTCCATTTCGCTGCTGCGAACGGCCATCTCCCCGTCGTTCGCACCCTCCTTTCTCGCGGCGCAGTTCCAGATCGCGCCGACAAACACGGAATCACCCCAGAAATCATCGCTCGCCAAAATGGCTGGGTCGAATGCGCAGACGTCCTCGCACAGACGTCCTCTTCCGTCAAGGTGGGCGTCCCCCGTTCATTACCGCCCACTCTGACCCTCCTCTAGCGCACCACCTCTGGTTCTTGTCCAGTAGAACACCTAGAGGCTTCTATCCGAAAGCGGTTGCACTTGAAGCGCTCTGTTGACCACACGCTATCTACCGCGGGTGGCATCTCTGACCCAGAGGCCAGACCATCTCTCACGTCTCCACACCGCACTGACCAAGAATCGGATTCTCGCACCGATGGAAACACTTCTTCCCCCACCGTGCCCATGCTATCTTCCCGCCGCCCCTCCTTCCCACGCGCTCTAGATGACTCATCTATCAACCCACCGTCTGCTACTCGCTCCACTCGGCCCAGATCCGCCGGAACGGGCGCCGACTCTCGTAAACTACATTCCAAGCTCTCCCTCCTCAGCCTTTTTCGGAAATCAAATGTCGACGGTTCTGGCTCCAGCGCTGCCTCCCTTTCAGAGTCACCTGTTCCATCCTCACCTCCTCGTTCAGTCCCCATTCCATCCTCGAATGCGCTCCCATCTGCCACTCCACCCGTGTCCCCTCGCAACATCCCCATCCCACTCTCCTCTTCACCTCGCGATCCCCCTCATTTTCTCCGTGCGCCACGCAAACTCGGGAGCAGCACGTCTTTGTCGAGCATCCGAGCGTATCCCCTTCATCCCGCTGATCTTCACAGCGTCTTAACTGCCGAGCGGTCTCGCAACTACCCCGTCTCAGGTGCAGGTGTATCCTCTCCCCACGATGAAGATTCCGGAAGTGCAGACGGCTCCGGCTCTATTTCCGGTACACCAATCAAATCCGGCATTCTAAAAATGCATAATCGCTCACACTCTGGTCACGGATCAACATCGCAACCCGGATCTCTCTCGAGAAACATTCGTTTTGAGCGTTCCGCTTCAGATTCCACCCCCTATCATGGGCGCGCGAAAAGTCCAAGTTCCCGTGCCCAACTCGAAAATCGGATGCGCTCACTTGGCATTGCATCAGGTGGTCGCCATGATGATGCCGAGTATGGCAGGATACCAGACACCATTGAGGAATCCCCCGTCGTACCCCATGCTATTCCGCCTGTCTTGGTGAACATCGTACTCGACCATGACGAAGTCGATGAAGAATACGGCATTCCCTTGAGTAATTCTGAATTGCATCCAGCCCAATGTTCGTCTAGTAACTCCCACCTCCCCTTCAGCATCAACGTTCCTCCCCCTTCCGAGGATGCTCTGGCTGAGAGTAGGTTACGCGGCGACTCTGTCAGCAGTGCCAGCACAACTGCTACCAACTCTACGTATCCTCAGTCGAGTTCAAGCGACGCTGCGTGGAGCATCGCTACGCCTAGCACACCCCATCTCCTTGGAAGCCCACGAATCCGCCCTGCGCTTGGGGAATCTGAGGTAGATCTTGAGGAGACACGCGAGAAACGTCCACACAGGTTGCCCTTCCCACTAGATATCGATATCTCCGCGATCTCTTCGCACGCTCAAGCGGAGGAGCTTGTTCAGCGCACGCAACAGTCCATTCTAAATATGGAACAGTATCTAGAACAGAGCGTCAAGAAGGATACAGAGACGGGCAGAACCCCTCTCAGTGCAAGGCTTGCTGCCTATGGAGAGAGTCTAGCTATTGAGAGGCAGCTGAAGGAGAAGGCAACGACACAGACCGTAGACGTTGGACATTCCAACGGTGGGGTGTCTCTTTTATCCGCAACTAAACCCACCCATCTCTCTCCTCCACAAGATGGTAAGTCCGCTGACTTTCTAGTCGCGACGAGTAACTCAAGGGCCCTCAGCTTCCTCAAGGAAAACATCGCGGGAACAAAAAGCGGAACATATTCGCCAATCCACATGGTCCCCCTCCTCTGATGATTCACCAGACTTTGGATACAATACACCCGGAGAGTCGATACCGAACTCTTCGCGTTCACGCACGCCTGATCCTGATCCTGACCCGGACATTGCGTCCGATTCCCGTGGCGTTCCTCTCTCCCGTGTGTCGACTGCGCCGAGCTATGATTCCCCCGCCGTTCGCCGCGGTCGCGAACGCGATCCATCGCGCAGCTTCCAGAAACTCTCTAGAATGGGCTTCTCTACCTTTGACAACTGGCATCCTTCCCCTGTGAAGGCCCGTGCATCTAGATCTCCTCCTCCGAGCCTTCGCTTTGGATTACGAACGATCATGCAAAGTTTCCAGGGCAAGTAAGGACTCTTTCTTCTTTTTCATCATCATACACATGATCGCTCGCGACATCCCCATAACTTATATGTTTTTGCTTTCGCGTTTTCACAATGTATCGCTTGTCTGCGGTTGTTGTACGACGGTCATGTATTGTCCCTTTCTGTTGTTTCTTGGCTGGTGATGTGTGTTGCGCTTGTATTGGCACCATGTAAACTATGTATTGTCAAAGTCAGACTCTCAGCTGCTGACAATCCGTATTTTGATCCAGGTGTAAATTGTTGTATGGGACTTTTCAGGTGGGGACGGTGTTGCCCAGATTCCCTCGCTTATCACTTGTACAAATACTCTTTGTACATGCTCGGCAGTTCTTACTTATCTTGCTCATTCCTGTCTCGTTTTTCTTCGTTCCAGTTGGAAGACCCAGCTCAAAATGCTCAATCAATGTATACAATGGCGGCTTTGTGTGGAAAGGTGTGTTCCGTGAATGGTGTCGACAGGCCGTGAAGGCTGGTGTAACGCATAGTGCTCCTTATCATTTTACATCGTAGACTCGCTACCGAGCGAAATTTAGTCTCGAACCAGACGGAGACTATGAAGTACCCGTCGAAAACGGACGAGTGGGTACAAACTTTGGACAGGTCCTTCCTAGACTGTCTGGTTCGAGACTAAACCTGGTGAGCAAAGCCGACCCGCATGCGCACATTGCACTCAGGCGAGGAAGGAATGTTGGTGATCAACGCTCAACTCTCGCATGCGGAATGTTCGACCCTGGGTTGCTGTGGGTTGCTGTACTGATGGCCCCGCGTTAATTATGCTGTCACACATGTCGCTGTGTGAAACTTGGGTTTTGCTGATACTTAGGGCTGCAGCGCCGTTACGCGCTACAGTTGCCGCTAATACAGAAGTGCACAGTCCTGGGATGGTCGCAAAGACATTCGGTATCAGAAGGCAGTACATTCCGAAGGCGCCGTACAGCATTTTGGTTTGCTTATAATCTCGAGTTGCGGTCCTAAACGGTTGTACCATGCCTCCTCAGAACGTATATGCGAAGCTTCTGCTGCTGTCAGCTGGTCGCGGCTACCCACTATGGATTCCGGAACCAAGCCACGAGCTTTTAATGCAGCGCCGGGAAGGTCTTGCCATCGGTGATGTCGGCGTCGTTCTCGACGATGGTGGTTTTGACGTCTTTTTCAATATATGTTTACCTCCTGATCATCCCTTTCATCTTCGCTATGGTGTCCCGCAGGGTTTCAATTGCATCCATCCAAGCGAATTAGACATCAGGACCATCGTCGATGCAGAGCCTCCCGGCCATGTCATCTCTTCTTCTTCCATAATACGCCAGACATTTGGATCATCAAGCGATGTCTCAGATAGGTATGTGCCTCTCCTTGGACCAAGAGGGTGATGATGAAAATTTGCAGACACAGGTTGGACACCCTGCCTTATATCTTCAACCTATCCTCCAGCGAGGGTGCACTTCTCGTCCTTCCAAAAGGTGCCGAGCGGTGTGACCTCCTGAACGAAGACCTCTTCCTGGAACAAGCGACTCGACATGCGACCGATTGGTATGATTACGCTGTGAATCGTCGTCGACGGATCATCAATCCTGACTCTCTCTACCTGATTACTGGAATTCACAAAACGTTTGCTTGGTCCGTCGCGGCATTCGAAAACGCTACGGGAAACGATCACACAGCCCACTTCAAGCAAATGGAAGGGAATGATCATGCGCCGATGTACAGGTGGGAGACTACTACGTGCGCCCTGGACTGGCGCGTCGGACCATGCATCAACTGTGACAATCCGAACCAGTCTGTTTTCATTCGTGGATTCAAAATTGCTATACGCAGCGGGTTTTTAGGTACACGACGCGTTAGTGTTGAGGCAGACGCCCCATCCGTTCGATCCGATCGCCCGAAGTGGAGAGGTGTTGCTCCCAGCAACTCTTCCATACGTGGTGGATTGACAGGATTCATGGGCCTATTTTCTTCCAGCACCGGAAAAAATGTTTTCCAAACTAGCATGCGGAGCGAGAAGACAGTCAACGCGACTGAAGAGCGATTGCAAAGCGACCAAGGTGGATATGATGGTACACAAGTTGAAATCCAGCGAATACCAGGTGTAGCTCCTGTAGCCTTGTTTTTTTTTCTTAATGTTTAACTATTCTGACGGCGCTGATAGCCATTGCATCCCTCCGATGTTATCAACCGATATTTGCTAGAAAAAGTCAGTTGACACTGACACGATAGATATTTCGGATGTTCACAGCCATCTTTAAAGAATCCGTCTGCGAACACTGCGATTACTCATGATAGTCATTGGATCTCAATTCTCGAAGATGTAGGTCATTGGTCTTTGACAAACTATAATGTTTGACCGTGGTCCCCAGGATTCGCTTACACAGGAGTTTGGGAATGAATCTTTACTCGAAACAGTACTATCTCAGAATTATCATATGGTCCCACGAGAAGGTATGTGTGTCATGGTGACATCAACACCACTTCTCGTGCATATATATTTTAGGGGTTGTATACCTTGAGAGGAAGTGTTCGCAGTCGACGGCTAGATCCACAACCGAGAAAGATCCCGAAGCTACAACAAAGGCTCAATCATCTGCAAGTCATGCACATGATTTGGAGGAAGATGAAGATACTCCTCTCATGGACACCAAAATGGGATTTGTATCTTCTTCGGTATGTGGCCACTTGACAGACGCTCTTATACCAACTATCCTGGATTCGCGCACAGGACGATGGCGCTAGCATCAGAGATGGTGCCGATGTGTTGGATCAGCGCTTCATGGTATGTTTTCCCACCTATTTTGATAATTAATATCAGGTTAAATCCTCTTGTGAATATTTCGTGCCCTACACAGCTCCCTGTTTCACTCGTATGTATTTTTGTGATGCATGTAAATTGTTTTATTCCATGGCTTCTTCCAGCCGAATACCCCAAATCACCCATCCGGCTCCGACACAACACAATACCCGGAGCTGCCCATGCCGCTGGTGTGTTTGCAGCTTAGTTACCCTACTTTGCGAGCACACAGCTGACTGTAATCAACTCGGCATCTCACAGGGGACGCATTTCACCAGGGCCAGTAATCCTGCCAAGGACACTGCCAAGCGACAATACGATGGGCGCAGCTCCATGAGTGCTCCTGAAATTAGATCCGAAGTTCCCCCCTACCAGCCAGTCAGCCACTCAGTGCCCAGCGAACAAAATATGAATATCCCAGTCACCGGCAATCCGTCGAGCAGCGATCTGTAAGTGATTGGCGACTCACGCCGTGAAAAGCACTGAGACCTGATTACGCTAACCTCGTCACAGTTTCATGCATGCTAGTTATGCACCCAACAATTCGTGGTCGAACTATCCCCCTCCTGATGCTTCTTTTGCCGGGGACAGACGAGGGCTGTTGCAAGGTGATCATAATCTTGGTCAGACTCACTTTAGTGGATTTTCGTTTATTCCGCCAGCAAGGGGTGCGATGAACTTTGCCATGGGGATGGAAGTGGGCCCTCTTTTGGACCAAGCCTTCCCAGTTGTGCAGAGACCCACATTTCAGCATCACTCTCCACATTCTGTGGGATGGACGCAGACACGCAGTTCTCATCAGCAGTCCATCTGGGCTCTTCCTGAGCACACTGCCGGGCGACAAGACGGCGGGCGCAGCTCCATGAGTGCTCCTGGAACTAGATCCGAAGTTCACTCCTTCCAGCCAGTCAGCCATTCAGGAAATGCTGGGCACCGGGGAGCAGTACAAACCGGCCATCCACAGCCGGTTCCCGCACCTGTGGGCCACAACGATCCTATAAATGCACCCGTTACCAGTACGTCACTTTCGTTTTTGCTTCGGCCACGTGGCCTCACACGACAACACAGCATCCCCAACGCGATCGCGCGGAGAGTGGTGGACAGACCCCCCCACGTTTCAATGTCAGTGGGTGACGCACGGGACGCAGTGCGGCGTGGTCGTCGCAGGGGACCGTAGGAGCGTCACGGTCCACCTCCGGGACAGGCACGGGGACTTTTCCTCGGACAGCACGACGATCGCCTGCAGGTGGGCGAGGTGCACGGCATCGATGCAGCGGCGGAACATTACGCGTCATATCCTCGCGTCTCATCTCGAGGTCAAGGTGGCGTGCCCGGACTGTGGCATGCTCCTGAACAGGGCGGATGCGGACAAGAAACATCAGCAATCGTGTCGGAAAGCGTTGGCTGCCGAGGGAGACGAGGGCGGCTATTACTAGTGTTTTCTGGCGGAGTTGGTGCGCACACGAGTTTGACGCGCAGATTGATTTATATGCACCACTCTTCCCTTTTCTTTGAGACTTAGATACAGAGGTGATATCTTTTCGCACCATCTCCGTATACTTTTTTTTTTTCCCGGCCGTTTGCGCGTTTGATTACTTCTTGCCGTGGCATGTGCTCAGCTGCTGTTCTCTTGAAAGGTTTTGATGGGGCCTTGTATGGATAATATATCGGTCGCTCTTGTCTTAAAGGCTGCACTGCACACGTGTTGTCCAGTACGTATTTGAACACATGAGCTGGGCATCAGAAAAGTGCAGACGACATAGCGCCTCCTAGTTGACCTTATAGCGCTAGGTTGGGTAGGTCAGGTAGATCGCGCTAGGTGCCATCCAAGCAAGGCTGTTATGCGGATTGACGACACTACACTTTTTTCATTGTCACAACATCCATGCCTGATGTAGTCACTTGTTCTCTATAGCACCACAACAAGTTGCTACAGTAGAACTCGAGTGATTCCATGGTACTCCTTTGAGGGGAAAAGACAACACAGTCTACCAGTACCATGTTGTAACATGAGATGTGGAACCGCTGGGGTTGCTAGTTGCTTTGCAACTGAGAGTGCTTGGCGGGGCTGTGCCATACTGGGCGTCGGCGTAACCACCCTGTAAATACGTACTGGACAGCACATGGGCAGCGCAGCCTTCAAGACAAGAGCAATCGGTATATTATTCATACAAGGCCCCATCGAAACCTTTCAAGAGAACAGCAGCTGAGCACATGCCACGACAAAAAGTAACTAAACGCGCAAACGGCCGAAGAAAAAAGTATACGGAGAAGATGCGAAAAGATATCACCCCTGTATCTGAGTCTCAAAGAAAAGGAAAGAGTGGTGCATATAAATCAATCTGCGCGTCAAACTCGTGTGCGCACCAACTCCGCCAGAAAACGCTAGTAATAGCCGCCCTCGTCTCCCTCGGCAGCCAACGCTTTCCGGCACGATTGCTGATGTTTCTTGTTCGCATCCGCCCTGCTCAAGGACATGCCACAGCCCGGGCACGCCACCTTGACCTCGAGATGAAACGCGAGGATATGACGCGTAATGTTCCGCCGCTGCATCGACATCGTGCACCCTGCCCACCTGCAGGCGATCGTCGTGCTGTCCGAGGAAAAGTCCCCGTGCCTGTCCCGGAGGTGGCTCGTGACGCTTCTGCGGTCTCCTGCGATAACCGCGCCGCACTGCGTCCCGTGCGTCACCCACTGGCATTGAAACGTGGGGGCGTCTGTCCACCACTCTCCGCGCGATCGCGTTGGGGATGCTGTGTTGTCGTGTGAGGCCACGTGGCCGAAGCATGAACGAGAGCGACGTACTGGTAACGGGTGCATTTACAGGATCGTTGTGGCCCACAGGTGCGGGAACCGGCTGTGGATGGCCGGTTTGTACTGCTCCCCGGTGCCCAGCATTTCCTGAATGGCTGACTGGCTGGAAGGAGTGAACTTCGGATCTAGTTCCAGGAGCACTCATGGAGCTGCGCCCGTCGTCTTGTCGGCTGGCAGTGTGCTCAGGATGAGCCCGGGTGGACTGCCGATGAGAGCTGGGTGTCTGCGTCCATCCCACAGAATGTGGAGAGTGATGCTGAAATGTGGGTCTCTGCACAACTGGGATAGCCCGGCCCAATAGAGGGTCCGCTTCCATCCCCATAGCAGAGTTCATCGCACCACTTGCTGGCGGAATAAACGAAGTTCCACTAAAGTGAGTCTGACCAAGATTATGATCACCTTGCAACAGCCCTCGTCTGTCCCCGGCAAAAGATGCGTCAGGAGGGGGATAGTTCGACCACGAATTGTTGGGTGCATAACCAGCATGCGTGTAGCTGTGACGAGGTTAGCGTAAGCATGTCTCAGTACTTTTCACGGCGCGAATCGCCAATCACTTACGGACCGCCGCTCGACGGATTGCCGGTGACTGGCATATTCATATTTTGTTGTTGCGGCATCCAGGTGTAATAACTGGACTGCTCTTGGTGATCTCTCCACCCAAAGGCATCCCCGTAGGCACCACTGCGCGAGGTGTTTAACGTACACACATCAATGAAAAGACGGTGAACTTACTTGTTCGGGTAGTAAGACATGTCTAGTCTCGTATGTTCGTGAAGCAGGGTCGATGATGAGTTGCTGGTGAACACCACTGACCCTCCGGGCCCAGGGGCTTTAAAAAGGTCGCATGGCTTTACTCGTGCATGTCCTTGTTCCGGAATACGCAACGGTTCGGGAGCTAGAGAGTTGCCTGCACTTGCTGCACTATAGGCGGATCACTGAAGTTACCTGAGAACCGAGCGAGATACAGCAAAGGTACGGATGTGTTGCACCCGAATGTTTGATAGATTACCTGCACCGCAGAAGGGTCACACCCTGAACAATGGCAGCCAGCCGCAATGAACAACGAGAAACCCCTGAAGAACAAGGGAAAACGGACCCAAACGTGCAAAACGTAGGATTCGGCGCTTACTACAAGCAGGCGGTAGCCAATATCACTGAGGAGATGAATGATGCAGGGATCGGGGGAGTCCTGGAACGTGACGGGCGATGCGTGTCCTCGCACCCTATTCAGTCTCAGAACGAGAGGGGGGCATCGCTCCGAGCCATCCTGCAATTTCAAAACGTACACATCGCGGGAACAAGACACATAGCCAAAAGAGACCGGCGGGGGTCTCTTCCGCAAGACGTCACGGATGGCAGGGGCGCAGCTTGGCAACTCTCCTGTGTTTCCTTCCAGTTCGGCCCTGGTGGACTCGGATGCTTGTAATTTTTTTTTTCGATCTGTGAACGACTCGTGGATGGTCGATGTAACGACGTCACGTGGAGTGATCGATTTCGCGGAGGATGTATAGTGCACCGCCGCCGGCATGTTACAGCACTGCAAGACTGAGAGCGAGGCGCCGGAATGGTCAATCTGATCTCATCGAGGCTAACAAAATCTTTTGACCCGAACGTGAAGGGGTGATTAAAACCGCGTACAGCCGAGTCCGAACTCCGAATCTCTTCTACGGTAAAGCGCACAATGGTGGAGAGTACAAAGATTACCTTCGCGGATGTGGATCAACTGGATCACACAGCCAGAGGGTGGCTCCCGAACTGTACGCGTGAAACTTCATCAATGCGCCTTAGTCAGCGTTCACGTTCAGGGACTGTCCTTGTCCAAGTCGGGTTGCTTTTATCTCTCACAGGCACGCCCCCCACGAGGGGCAAGAGAAAAGCATTCAAGCATCAAATGTGTTTGAGAGAGGCGCTGTCATTGTTCTATAAACATGAAGTAGGATATTAGTCATTGCATCGTGCATAGCAGATATGCAAGGAAATACATTGGTCTGCCGTCCTCGTCGTAGCGTCAAGATAATCGTCAAGCGAAATAGGGGTAAGAAATACAGGCGCACAAAGCAAAAGACACTGATAGAAATCAAAACCAGTGTTCCAGTAGGACTATTAAGGAACATTGGCAAGGTCATTGAGAAGTTGAAGAACCAATCAATGCATTCGCGCTTAGCGCCAAGCACCTGCAGGGCAAACACGTTGGTGCTTGGAAATAACATCCTGACGAGACAGTTTCTTGAAGCACATAGGGCAGGTCACCTTTGCCTGCAAGTGGCACGTAACCGTGTGCCTAGCAATGCTGCCCTGCTGCATCGTTTCTCGACATCCGGCCCAGCGGCACCTCGTTTGTTGGGTATCGGAGCCACCAAACCCATGGTTTGTGTGCAGGTGGCGGCTTACATGGGATCTAGTGGCTTGCACCATGACGTTGCAGACAATACCGTTCTCCGCCCATTGACAAGGGTACGAGGCGCCCATCATCTCACGATACGGTTCCAAAAGGTAATCCCCAGGGGTATGAAGAGAGGTGCCGGGATCCTGTTGCGGGGGGATGGAGGAATGATAATGACTGGGAGCAAGGAGATATTCATCTACAGATCCGACTTGAATATTCTCAGCGGACCAGGGAGATTGTTGACAAGAAAATTTGGTATGCAGGCTCGGGTCTAGTGTAGAATGGTAAGTGGCAGGCGGAGGGTTTCCATAGGCAGGAATGAAGAGCGGATTAGGTGGAGACCGAAATGAACCTGATGGGTCATGTATTTCAAAAGGTCGGGGAAAGACCAGGGCCCTGTGGTCATTCCCCACGGGCATGGGCGAATATGACGAGTGCGTAACTGGGGAGAAGTTTGATCCGTCGTGATGCGGCGGAGGTAACGGGTCAGATGGCCAAAAGTGATTACTGCATCAGGAATGACAATGGTGAAAGGGGGATTTGGATTGTTAGCAGCCCGCTCACGGTTGATGTGGCACATAAAGAGGCGAGGTCGTAGGTGGTTGCAAATGCGAATAGCTGAACATTCATGAAAACTTGAAGTGGTTGACACTAACTCTCGTACTTACGTGGCACTTGTACTGTACAGGTTTGCTCTTTCAGGTGCGATCGAGTTGGGGGCCTGTGTCTGATCATCAAAGGCACTGGATTCAGTTTGGAATCCGTAAGTCAGTACCTCGTCAAAGGCTGGTCACTGACCGCGGCATCTGAGTCATTGGCGACTGCGTGGGCTGAGAGGGATGGAAGGCGACGATGATAGAATCCCCAGTGATGAGGATCAACGCACTGGCATAAAAATACGGGGGAAAGGCTGATGATTCAACCAAAAATGAGAGTAAACTATGAATAGGAAGAAGACGCTGAGGGATATATTTAAGAGAGCGAACGAGACGGCCGCGCCGGCAAAAGTGACTCGATAATTCGCCTGCGGAAGTGGTTATCTTATTATATTTTTGTCTGATGTCTTCGTTTAGACCCCTCCGCTTGGTCCCGAAGCTTACTGAGGCTTACTGAGGCTTACTGAGGAGCGCATGTGTGAGAGAGCGACGGAGATAAGTAGCAGCGGAGCTCAAGTTGGCTAAATGCAGGGGTGAGAAATCTGGGAGATAGCCGCTGACCTGAATACTGATATAGGTTGTACCAGACATTTGGATGCCGGTAGGGTAAGACATGAATGCAAGATTCAGTGGCGTTGCCCGCTGGTGCCTGTCGTACAGTGAGAAAATGCTATTCATAGAAAATCGACACAAGGATCCACCACGACACAAGTCGATTGCAACTGTACTTGTTGTTTAAACAGCGGGAAGGCCAAAAAAATCGACGAACCAAATTGATGGAATAGGCTCTCCTGAACGAACCCAAGATGTGACGTCCTTTTTATCCAAGTTCGTGTTTGGTCCATCGCTGGATTGGTAGAAGACCGCTGCGTGGAAGCAAAGATAACCATCTTCCGGAACTGCGCATACTATGAAACCAAGATAGGAATCGCTTGAAATAAGATGGCCGGTGGAAATGCCACGACCATGGGGCAATTCTGTCGCTGACAATTGAACTCAACCCCGGGACCCCCCCTTGAACCATCGCGTCCCGAGCTTGGACCGCTACCACTCATCTTCATATTGTTCTGTAAGAGCCACCTGTTATTGTCAACACCGTGCTCAGCTGAAATCATTACCCTGTAGCACCTTGTCTGGAGCAAATTGCCGAAAGTTCACTGCACCATGCCGCAGGGCAACTCGGAGTGAGCACAACACCTCAGTCATCACCCTCTTGAACCAACATCCTTCACATTGCCAATAGACGGGTGTACAAGGTTGCATTATTTGGTGTTACTGGCAGCGGGAAAAGTTCAATCATTAACCTTCTCGCTGATAAGCCGGTGGCGAACGTGTCCACAGGCGTGGAAGTTTGTACTAGACGGGCCCAACGATTTCCGACCTCAATTTACCTGGTGTTTCACCGGACACTGCCATCAATGATGTAGCAGAAAGCTTGATGACCCATCCCACCAGTCCCTAGTCTGGGACACGGTAGGCATCAACGGGAGGTACGAAGGGAAAGATGCAACCACAATAGCCTTGAAGAATGCCGCCTGCCTAGTTCGCGATCTACATGCCAGAGGTGGTGTTGACTTGCTTGTATTTTGTAAAAAGGACGGTCGACTCTCACCCACGGAGCTGAATTTTAGGCTCTTCCAAGAATTCCTCTGCGAAGGCCAGGTCCCAGTTGCGTCCATCATCACGCACCTCGAATCTTATAGCCAACAATGGAAAAGTGGTGGGAGAGGTACGGTGAAGACCTGGTGAAGGGATGTGATTTGCAGATGCGCGGTAGCTGGGCATGCGTGTATCACAGCAGCGCAGGATGATCCGGATGATCAGTGGCTCCGCCACAAGCGTTCACTCTCTAGACAGCCGGTCTAAACCATGCTCGGGGATTCGATCTCTTACGGCAATGCCTTCAATAAGGAGGACGAGAAACTCTCAGCCCGATCATTCTTGGGTTAAGGGAACTCGACAAGAAAGGAGAGGATGACTATCACGTAACTCATGGAGTGTTGCGGCTTGACGAGGGAGCAGGCGAATGGGCTGGTTACGTTGTTCAATTCGTCAGGTCAGTTGTCACATTTCTTACTATATCGTCGGCTCATAGCTGAATTACCAAGCAGCCCCAGAGACCCTAGATCCCCTCTCTGTAACTGTCGGAGAGTGATTAACCCCTGCGGCCCATGCAATAGCATGTGCGTATGTGATTCATGTCGATCCGTCCCATTCTCCCTTACTGACATATTTATCTTACCAAGGTACTGCCATATATCCTTCCTCCTGTATCACCTAGCATTATCTTATCTAGCGTCGTCACGCTAACGCTAGTGCGTGGGGCGGCCCTGGCGGGCTCTGGTGAATGTGACAATAGTCCAACACCCGACATCGTCTGGTACAAATCTTTGCTCAATGCCTACTATACAACTGTGTACTGTGTACCGCGTACTGTATACATACAATGAGCTGATCATATTCAACCAGAAGGTTGACCTGTGCCATGGCGTATCATTAGGTCATGAACCAGCCTTTGTGTGTCCTCGTATCTCGTATCTTGGTGGTTCCAACGACGGGTAACGTGGATCCTGAGTATCCGGGCAGTGGCAAATTCTACACCAACCATGTTTGTGATATCTTCGCCATTCTCCTGCCACCATTCCTCAGTGGATCCACGCTGAAACTCAACGCTGTTGACAACCAAGAGCAGAGGAACACCTTCTCGAAAGTACATCTTCCAGATCTCGCGCAGATGCGTCACCTGCTCGTTCGACAACCGTCTACGGCGCATGCAGTACAGGACAAGATCGACTCCGCCATTGCGCTTCAGGTGGGCCATGATTGAACTCCAAGTTGACGGGCGATGTTCCAACCCCACTGTGTCGTAGAGTCTGAGTACGAGATCAGGATTGGATGCCAGCAGATCCGGTAACAACTCAGCCAAAGAGATAGGGTACTCCACGATATCTCCATGAACGACGTCGATATCGCCGCTCACGGGTGCAGCGGCTCTCCCGATAAGCATGTTCACGAGCGAGCCTTTCCGAGAATGACGATATTACTGGATTTCCTACTGAGATGTGACGTCCTTTTTTTTTCTAAGTTCGTCTTCTGTCGAACGCTGGATTGGTACTAGGAGACCATTGCGTGGAAGTAAAGATAACCTGCATACGATGAAACGTAGATAACCGCTCGAAATAGGCGCTCTGTGGAAACGCCACGACCATGAGGCGATTCAGTCACTGACAATTGAAGTCAACCCTGGAACCCCCTTGAGCCAACGCTTCCCGAGTTTGGACCTACCGCTCATCGTCATATTGCCCCGTGAGAGCCACTTGTTATTGTCAACGCCGTGCTCAGCTGAAATCATTACCCTGTAGCACCTTGTCTGGAGCGAATTCCTGACGAAAGTTCGTTGCACCATGTCGCCGGGTAACTCGGAGTGAGCACAACACCGAAGCCGTAACCTTCTTGAACCAACATCCTTCATCTTGCCAACAGACGGGTATACAAGGTTGCATTATTTGGTGTCACCGGTAGTGGGAAAAGCTCAATCATCAACCTTCTCGCTGACAAGCCGGTGGCGAACGTGTCCCCGAGTGTGGAAGCTTGTACCAGACGGGCGCAGTGGTTTCCGATTTCAATTGGAGAAAAGAACTTTAGATTATGGGATACGATGGGTTTTAACCAAGCCGAAGCAAGGGATATCGATCCGCTATCTCCTTACGAACAGGCTCACGCCCTCTTGCAAAACTTGCAGGACGGCGTTGACCTTATTCTGCTCTGTGCTCGGAAAGACGGAATCAACGCGTCGCTTGGTCGCCTCTATTGGTTGCTGGACAGCTTTTTCTTTCGTGGTCGGGCGCAAATAGCCCTCGTCTTGACTCATTTTGATGTGCCGGACGAAGGCTGGTGGGATCGCAACGTGCACGTCATCGCACAAAGGTGCAATATCCAAGCCCAGTTTCTTCCCCATGCATGTATCACCACTGTTCAAAACGAATCCTTGCAGCCCGATCCCACCTACGAGGAATCGGGACACACGCTACGGGCGCTATTACAAGAACATGCTGTCTCTCCGACCAAACTACCTGATCTTTCATCAGACATTTCCATCGAGGATGTTGCAGAAAGCTTGAGGTCTCACTGCCAACTAAACCTTCTCGATGCCAAAATACTGGTGAGACGCTTTATGTCGCCGAGACGACCCTTCCGCGCGATCCTCTTTGGAGAAGCAGGCGCTGGAAAGAGTTCAATCATCAATCTCATCGTTGGGCGTCAGGCAGCGATGGTCTCCTCTAGACTTGACAGTTGCACTATGTCTTTCTGCCGCTACGAAATCAACACAGGGTTGCACCAGTTCCTGGTCTGGGACACAGTAGGCTTCAATGGGATGTATCAAGGGAAAGATGCGACCACGATAGCCTTGAAGAATGCCGCCTGCCTAGTTCGCGATCTGCATGCCAAAGGCGGTGTCGACTTGCTTGTGTTTTGCAAAAAGGACGGTCGACTCTCACCCTCGGAGTTGAACTGCTTTAGGCTCTTCCAAGAATTCCTCTGCGAAGGCCAGATTCCGGTTGCGTTCATCATCACGCACCTTGAATCTTATAGGCCAACAATGGAAAAGTGGTGGGAAAGGAACGGCGAAGACCTGGTGAAAAACTGTAATTTGAGGATGAGTGCTGTAGCTGGGCATGCGTGTATCACAGCAGCGCCGGATCATCCGGATGATCAGGGGCTTCGCCACAAGCGTTCACTCTCTAGACAGCTGGTCCAAACGATGTTTGAGGACTCGATCTCTTATGGTAACGCCTTCAAGCTGGACGAGGAAACCTGGGTAATGTTGTTCTTGAAGAGGCTAGTAGGAATGGTTAAAGGGAACTCAACACGAAAGGAGAGGATATCTGTCACGAAACTCATGGAGCGTTGCGGGTTGACGAGGGAGCAGGCAAATGAGTTGGTCACGTCGTTCAATTCACCAGGTCAGTTGTCCATTTCTTACTATGTCGTTGGTCCAGAGCTGAGTTACCAAGACAGCCCCAGAGACCCTGGATTCCGTCTCTCTGTAGCCCACAAATACACGTTGTCTGGTTTTTTTAGACTATTGCCCGATTCCTGATTATACTACAGTACACGGTGTATACATACATGGAACTGATCATACTGAACCAGAAGATTGATCTGTACAATGACGTATCACCAGGTCACGAACAAGCTTTTGTGCGTCCTCATATCTCATACCTTGGTGTTTCCACGACGGGTGATGTGGATCCCAAGTATCCAGGCATATGTAACCAGTAAATTCTACTTCAACCATGTTTGTGAGATCTTCCCCATTCTCCTGCCACCATTCCTCAGTGGATCCACGTCGAAACTCAACGCTGTTGACGACCAAGAGCAGAGGAACACCTCCTCGACAGTACGTCTTCCAGATCTCGCGCAGATGCGTCACCTGCTCGTTCGACAACCGTCCACGGCGCATGCAGTACAGGACAAGATCGACACCGCCATTGCGCTTCAGGTGGGCCTTGATTGAACT
>JBBPMS010000014.1:129946-158070 GCA_038090435.1 Phylloporus scabripes | reverse complement strand
GTCAGCGTCCGTGGAGGGTATCCCGATCTGACTATCAAACGTCTATCAAACGTGTGCGACGTGTGATCTGGTGAGCTCACTTTCTTGCTGCGAGGGTGGTATCTCGGACAGCGTGAATATCTGCTGTTGGAGATCTTGGACGGTGAGTGCGTCGAGCTCAAGCTGGAGGGTCGCGATGCCTTTTGGATGGCGTACGCGGACTGGGGCCATCTTCGCTAATGGTTGGTGTAGAGTCACGAAGATCTACCATTTACAGACTACACCGCAACGGCCCGCACAGATACCTCCTGGGCAGCTGGCTCAGGTATCTGCGTAGGAACGTTGACCCCTCTCAGCCTGTCCACAGCAGCCTCTACCTTCTCCCTCTCGGCCTCCTTCACAAGCTCGTTCAACTCGTCCTCCAGCTCTGTTTCATCAATTAGGCCTGCTTCCGCAACAGCGATATCCCCGCCAATCTTGATTGCTTCGTCCACTTCACGTGCATTGGCATTCGCTGCTGCCAATGCGTCCATCGTCTCGTCAATCTTGTCGCGGTGTAGGGATGGGTGACTGAGAATTGCCTGTAACGTGGCCGTAGATTTCTCATATGTTTTCATGATCTAGTCGCCATAAGTACACTTCTAGTCGCCAATGATGATGTCGCTCTTACCTCGATATCACCCGCTGCCGTCTCGACGCTCATCAAGGTCGATTCCAGATTCTGTAGAGCATCTAGTCGCTTGGTTAGCACGTCCTCCAGGCTCTTCTTGAAACGAAGGTGCGCAAGCGCAATGGATTTCTGCTGTTGTCGTAGGGCAGTTGAAATACGCTTGGTCGTCCTGTTCGTGTGTTACATAGATAAAGACCCTCGGTGGAAAGAGCTCACTCGTCCATCTTGCTATGCAAACGGTCCACCTGATCCTGCAGATTCGCAATAGCGATCTTGAGCTCAAGAATGCCTCTATCAACTGCAGTGATTTCCCGGTCATGGTCATTTGATATAAACTTGATCACCTAACGCAAGGATTGTCAATACCTCGCGGCACAGTGGAAAGTCAGAAAAAGACGCACATCCTTGTCCTGCACCAAGACCCTCCTGTCCCTCTCCAGATATCTCAGCAACACTCTGATGTCCGTCTCACTCAACGCCACCCCAGGAAGAAGTCTGCTACTAAACGCCTTGCGAAATGTGGTGACAGTGTAGAGCCTATCCGCAAGACACAGACCGCCCAAGGAAGCGTCCACAGCATCAGCAGCCCGCTCGAGCAACCTGAGCACGGCATACTCCCCCTCGACCCTCTTCCACATCTCCGCTTCGCTATACGAGTCTTCGGACCGCACAATCTCGAGCTGCTCCATTGCCCACCAGAGCGGTTTACCGACCAAAAACGAGGCGATCCGGTAGGGCAACCAGCCGGGATCGTACACGCTTTGCTGGGACGTCAAGAACGGTGTCAGCGGGAGAAACGCACGGCTGCGCTCCAGCTCGGTCTTTACTAGTACGTTGCCGTCAAAAGGAGACGGAGAGGGGACAAGGGGTGGCGTACGATGGTGGAAGCGAGGCCGAGTGGTTTCCCGACCCCATCGTACCGGAGTCTGTCCACGATCGCGCGGCGCGCGGTGAGAACGAGCTTGTTGCTCTGGTTCTCTGGCTCGGCGTCTTGCGCGTGCTCGTTGCCCTTGCTGGGGCTCTGCCAGCCACGGGAGACGAGTTCCTCGAGCGTGCGTTGCCACCAGTCGACGTATGTATGGTAGGAGGTAGGATTTGAGTGTTTTTGTCGTGAAATGTCAGAGTAGAGGGACTGCAGACGTGCTTTAGAGGTAGACGCGTATGTAGAGCATGAGGAGAGCGGAACAGAGGACATGGCCGCAAGACAAGACAACAACAGCAGACGCGTCGCTTTTGTATGGGCCACGTGCTCTACCAACGGTACAAGAATTCTATTACTATGTCCATGCATCCTTGCTCTCAATCACTCAGTGGGCCAGTTGCGGGACTTTGCAACAGATGAACGACAGAGACCTACTATACCAAGAGGACTCACATAAGCTCTCAAGTGTAGCTTTGCTCCTGTGGTTTCAACAAGTTCCATCTCTTCTAGAGTGAGTCCGGGTATGCTCCCCGTGTCGAGGTATTCTCTGATACGTTCAGCCTTGGATGAAGTACTGCCACAGATAAAAACCTATTGCGTGTATTTCGGTGACAACTCACGTTACGATGATCGTGCCCTTTTGCTGCAGCCATTTCTGGAGCACCTGACTCGCGGACACGGGCGATCTCCAAGTATTCTCCAGACGTGCGCGGATTTTTTCGATGACTGGGTCGAGAGGACTGCCTTTGCCACGTGTAATGGGTACTAGACCTCCGTAGGTGGCAGTCACAATGCCGTATTTTTGGTGAACTGCGAGCGTAGATTCAAGAGCTTTCCACACATATGGATGAGCCTCGACCTAATTCAACTGCGATGAGAAGCGCAAACGCAATTCTGAGAGAAACCCACCTGGTTTACGGCCGGGATGATGGTCGCTACTTGAAGGATTTCACCCAGGTGATCCGCCGTAAAGTTTGAGACGCCAATAGACCTAGCTAAGCCAGCCCTTTTGGTTTCCTCCATCTCCTTCCACACTTCCTTGAGCTTTCCCACATGGTTTTTCGGGTTGTGGACCAAGTACAGATCTACATATGTCACCCCGAGCTTCTTCAGGGATTTCTCCAGCGCACTCTTGGCGGTCTCGCCCGGTACCGAGGGAGTAAACTTGGTGGTGATATACAATTCCGACCGTGGCTTGCCCGATGCGATAATCCCAGCGCCTAGAGTCTCTTCATTCCCGTACACCTGTGCTCCATCGAGGTGAACGAACCCATTCTGGATGGCGACAGCAACAGCATCCGAGGCATCCTTGGAGAAGAAAGCACTGCCTGTTCCAAAGGCTACCCAAGGAGTACTGTGTCCGTCATTCAGGGAGAGAGACATTCTGTGAGAGGCGAAGGAACAAGTCGGGCTATGAGCGCCGCAGCTTAAATCACACAAGCAGTCAACGTTTCAACAAGTGTACAATATAATTGTAACCTACTATCCACACAATTGAACACATCAAACGTGCTGCAACTTACATTCAAGTGGAGTAACGCTACAGTTGCAGATCTGGACATGACAGAAACTCTCATGCCCAGATCCACAAAAGTAGAAAGAGCCAATGTCCTCGCGAAGAGGAAACAAGATAAAGTAGACCATGACAGCCAGAGAGTAGTCTGAATCGAGTTTCATGGTCAAATGACCACGAGCCACGAAGCGAACTAAAGGATAGGTGGTTCTTGCCAAAGTAACAATTCAGCAATCTCCTCGTGCAGCACGCAATGGTTGTTTCGGTGAATGAAGCTACCAATGCGGCGCTGTTCAGCAAGGAACAACGTCGCCAGGGATCAAGGGCAGGCAAGGTACTGCGGAACGGAGGTTATCGCCTCCAAAAAGTGCAACATCTGCACAAGCGCGCGATAACGCGTAGGAATGTAAACCACATACGCACAATGCATGCACAAGCGTCGTCAGAGTCGAGCATCCGCACTGCGCGCTCCTTCGACTGGGTCCCTGACCTCATGACCCCGTTACAGTAAGGCACACCAGCGCGTGCAAACATAACTGCAAACGACGTTGTGCGCCCCAAGGACGCAATGACTGCGATAGAGAACACAGAACAGGACAATGGAAGGACACCCACCCAGTCATCGCGACGCTTTTCAAAGTTGACCATTGCGCGAGTGGCAACTGCGTTTCTGGTACGCCGCTCAGTCCGTTAGGACTGGTCCCAGCTAGAGACGATCGAGGATGACTGTGATGCTCAGACCTTCCCGCTCAGAAGAATAGACGCGTCAGACGCGTCTTGTGCGTAGTGAGCTTCGTAGCTTTCGAGCTGTCATGGGTTGAGAGAGCAACCAGTCAAATTTTATATCGGAGTAAAGCGGAGTTTCGGCATTTAGCGAGATATCATCTCCTACAGCCACAACATCTTCAGGTCCTTCTTCACCTCATTATCCGCCCGAATAAAAAGCAGTTCCATCGTGGACACTTTCTCCAGTTCTCCGTATGGGTCAAAAGGGTCTGAGCGCAATAACCAACACAAGTGGTCTTGACCTGGCCTCAACTCTCCCTTCCCACTGGTGTCGAAACACCAATAGTCTATGACACCCACCGTACACTTGCCATACCGTGTGCATTCTGCGTCCTTTCTTTCCCCCTCGAACAACCTCATGGATGTCGATGGCAGATCCACGATGAGCAGTTTGAGTTGCAAGCCCCGCTTCGTCATGACAAAGTGCCTGTCACCTCGCCATCCCCACCTACCACCTTCGTTGCTTGAAGCCGTAATGCATATTTCGTCCAACATCTTGTAACATCGAGGTGATTCTGGGAGAGCAGCACTATCAGCAGACGGCCGCCCTGCCCACCCCATGATCTCCCATTCCTCGCATCTGTTGACAAGTGTCTCCATCAACCTATAGAAGGCACGTTGTCCTTCTCCATATGCAATCGTCAGGCTCACATCGAAGATTCCGATGAGACAGTAAGCCATGTCTTCCACTCGGGTCGTTGTCCGGTTTGATGCCCACATCATCCTTTCGTGGACGTCACGAGTCCCTGGATGAAAATAACGCAAGTCGTGCCGAGGGATGCCCGTGGCTCGTGAGAGGGCGCTCAGCATTCGGGGGTCTTGCTTGTCATTGACGCTGTTGCTGATAGGCACCCAATCTTTGCCGTAAAACTTCATCGTCCGAGGAGCCAGCACCTCTTGCAGGGTCCACCCACGCGTAAACCAAACATCCTTCCAAAGGTCATCCACTGACGTTGCCTCGGCCAAGTACGCGATGCACACATGGGCATCACGATACCACTTGAACATGGATCGGATCGCTTCTTCAAGTTCGGTGCTGCTTTCTTTATTGATGCAACATGTGTCCGACCAAGCGAGAAGACAGTCGTATTCTGCAGCCCTTTTGCAGAAATTCACCAGCTTGCTATATCCCGCAGGTCGGAAAGACATCATGATATCACGAAAGGTCGGCTCCCCTCGTTCGATCCACCTGTGGGAGAAAGTGGCGTATTTTAACTTTCTTTTTACGAGGGTCTTGACTGCCTCCTCTCTCGTCGGCACAGAATGACCAGCAGCCCCTTCAATAACTTTGGCTACGTCGGCTTCCGTGACTGCCAACATGTCGTGGCGAAACATCTTGTTCACTTCTTGGCGCGAGACGAGCCTTTCCTCTGGAACGTATACGAGATAGGTGGGTAGTTCATTGTTCACAAACGTCCTATAAGCTTCCATGACGTCGGGCAATGCCGGTAGCCCAAGTTCCTGTACAGCAAATAAGCATGCACAGAGCATATCCTTGTGGTGCACTTGCATCCTCGGTTGCTCCAGAGCCACCCTCCGCAGGTCCGGGGGGCAGCCTGATGCTGATTCCTCTGCCGCTACTTTCTGGCTACATCCCCCTTTAGCGTTCGGAATCACAGTTCGCTGAGCCAGCATGCTCACCAGTATCTGTCCATGAGGAAAGACATTGCGGACATCATCGATCACTTCCCGTTTGAGCTTGTGAAACTTGGCCTACGTTTCCGTGCTCAGATGAATGGCGGCGTGCACGCCAACGTAACACACCTTGAGCGCGGTCTGCTCGTCCGCTGTCAATGTGGACTCGAGCACCATGTGGGCAAGGTCTTCGAAGAAGTTGCCCATCGTCGACAACGTAGGGGCGAAAGGCTCGACAGGTGTGTGGTCAGTTAATCCTACTGCCAGGTCCTCTTCCAAACTCTTTGCTTTTATAGACGAGCTGACACCAGCTGGGGGGGTCGTGTTGGCCCATACTCCGCAATGCAGTGTAGGCTTCTTCAGGGCCTCGACTGCAACCCCTTGCCCAAGGCGCAAAGTTTGCACGGGGCCACCTGGCAACCCTTTGCAACCTGACCCAAACTATCCAATGATCACATGCGAGTATGTAGCACGTACATTGATTATTCTGCCCATACACAATGGGTACTAGAACTAGTTAGTAGGTCGGATGAACAGGACGTCTTGTTCTGTTTATCCATGCTGGGATGTGGTGGAATGATCAGTTTTGCCAACAATACGTTCAATGTTACCTCATGCTACCAGCGTGTTCAAACACGGGAATGAAATACTGATGGAAGGCCTTAAGGCCTGGCGTGTGACAAAGATCCTTCTGTCCCTGAATTTGCCATATGCCACTAGGCAATGGAGAGGAATGTTCGTTGCAGGGTAAGCGTGCGCTCGTCCACCCTACTTGCACTTGAATAAGGAGTTATTTAAACTGGGGCATCGTGTCGACGGCACTCCAGACGGCCATGGGACGTACGGACGATAATCTTTGGTAACGAAGGATCTATTTTCTCGGCCGCCAGCTAATTGTCGTGTGTAATCACGCATCGCAAGTGCTTCTCCCCTAAATCCTCATGGTAGAGCAGTCGTCTTAATTGATTTGCATCACGAATCTGTCTCAAACTGTTGTTATTCTTCTGACCTTTTCAAAGTAACCTGGCCACTCATTCCTAGGGGTTGATAGCAAAAAAAATGTAACCTTGCAGATTGATTCGCCCCTCGCGCTTTCTAAACCACTCGCATGCTCACTTGCGTTGCTTTGCAGCCGATTAACTTTGACAAAAGCGTGGTATATTGAAAGAACTCACGAATGCTCTCTGGTTTGCCTTTTCCCCAGTGGTTTCAATAAGCTCCATTTCTTCTGGGGTGAGCTCGGGTACGTTCTCAGTGTCAAGGTATTCCCTAATACGTTCAGCTTTGGTCGATGTCCTGCAGTAGGTCATTAGTTACATAACAAACTTAATGCTGGATCGACTTACGTTACGACAATCGCACCCTTTTGCTGCAGCCATTTCTGGAGCACCTGACCCTCTGACACGGGCAATCCCCAGGTAGTTTCCAGGCGTATGCGGATCTGTTCGATGACGGGGTCAAGGGGACCACCTTTGTTATGGGTGATGGGCGATAGACCACCGTAGGCAGCAGTCACGATGTCATATTCTTCGTGGACTGCGAGGGTGGGTTCAAGAGCTTTCCACACATATGGATGAGCCTTAACCTGTTTTGGCTACAATGAAAAAAGCACAATTTCAACTCTGAGAAAAACCCACCTGGTTTACGGCCGGGATGATGGTCGCTACTTGAAGGATTTCACCCAGGTGATCCGCCGTAAAGTTTGAGATGCCGATAGACCTAGCTAAGCCTGCCCTTTTGGTTTCCTCCATCTCCTTCCACACTTCCTTGAGCTTCCCCACGTGGTTTTGCGGCTGGTGGACCAAGTACAGATCTACGTATGTCATCCCAAGCTTCTTCAAGGATTTTCCCAGCGCACTCTTGGCAGTCTCGCCCGGTGCCAAGGGACTAAACTTGGTGGTGATGTACAATTCTGATCGTGGCTTGCCCGATGCGACGATTCCAACACCCAAAGTCTCCTCGTTGTCGTACGCCTGTGCGCCGTCCAGGTGAGTGAACCCGTTCCGAATAGCAATGGTGACAGCCTTTGTAGCATCCTTGCGATAGAACGCAGTACCCGTCCCAAATGCCATCCATGGGACATTGTGTCCGTCATTCAGGGCCAACGTAGAGACGCGCATTCTGTGGGATGAACGCAGCGGACAAGATTGCAACTTGCGTCATCAGATGCCACGGTTTTAGAGTAAAACATCTATCCAGAGATAAAGGCGTGGGATTATCTATGAGCGAGAGTTTGACTGGGACTATTCCGACTTCCGACTTCCGACTAGTTTACTCTGGATCGCTGTATGATCTAGGGAATGAGGTGACCGTGATCTATGAAGGGCTCGATGTACCGAACGTATCATAATCCTGAATCGTTGGTGGCAGACTTGACGAACTTGACATTTCTGTCTCTAGACTGAATACGTACTAGTAGGTCTGGAACAAACAACAGTCCTGACCGATCCCGTCTTTGAAGGCATACCAGAAGCAAATTAGTGGGAATCAACATCGGTTGCAGGGATCGTTCACGGAACGACGCAGAAGGACCGCTGACATGCATGACTCTAGCGAGCGCTCACATCGGTGGGTTCAATGCTGGTCGCACTGAGTAGTAAATGGTTGCTAATAGCCACAGTGCTGGGATTATTGAGCGAGGACGAGAGAGCTCCTGCATATGGACGCGCGTTGCTTCACCCCACCACTTGCTCATTTGCCTTATTTGTACTTGAGCAATGCGTGCAGGGGATACTCTTTACGACGTGAGTGATCTTCCTCTTTACAGTGTGAATGATTCCCATTTCTGATCTGCTGAAACCTTTACCAGCAAACACGCTATGTGCAGAGGACCGCGGAGTGACTGTGGGACCCTGTTGAATAATACCGTGGACGGAAGACGAGTTCGGCTTTGCCTCTGATTGATGTATGCGTGATCAGATGTGGTATTCATCTACTAGTCAGTCCTCGTGGTTGCAAAACTCGAATGGATGAATTGTTTTGAACACGTGGATAATGCTTAGAGGAATTCTGACGATGGCATCTGACGTTTATTAGTCTTTACTCTGATCCTCATGTCTGTGGATTGGCATACCCTATACTAAATGCCAGATACACGCGCCCCTTGAGGGCGGAGACACAGACACACTAGCCCCTTGAGGGCGAACCCACAAACGCACAAGCCCCTTGAGAGCAACCCCAAAGTGAAACCAGGTGCGGACCGAGGGCCCTACAAGCACCATGAAACAAGAAATATCCAAACCTACCGAGACCAAAATAAAATACGGTGCGCACCGATGGCGTTGCAAGCACCGAAAAAGAGACAAACCGATAACAAACTGGTCGTGAAAGAGAGAAAATAGGAAAGACCAGATGACCTTCCGATTACCACTTCAACTTAACACCGACGTCCTAGCGACATCGACGAAAGATCGTTCTAAGACCCGTCCTGAGCTCAATCGAGATTGGGCCGAGTGAAACCAAAGCCAAACTTCGCATTCTTGAGTCCCATCCATGCCCGGTAATGAACGCTGATGCTACATATTGTCCACTCGCGCCTTGCTATTGCCGTGAACATCGCCCGCACGCTGAAATATCCCCGTAGATTGTACCGCTCACTCGATGCCGTTGATTGAACGTCTGAGCCCTGACGCCGTCCCGACGTCGCATGATCGAAAGTTGCACTTGACCGACTCGAATGGATCCCCCTTACTCCCTCGTTATCGACCTCGTCCGACTTAGAACCATCTCGACCACTACGGTTTGAACTGCGCATAAACGCGTCCCGAGTCTGTACCAAACCCCCGTCGCAAGGTAGATTGCATTCGTAGCCGCAAGATGAACAGGCACTAGATCGGTCAAACCAGGCCCAGGCGAGAACACCATGTCGTCACCACCGCCCGCAACCTTTCTTCGCGCCCTCAAGTCGGCGTGCTAGAGTAAAGGCATGTACAGGGTGTCGGGAAAGTGGTGTATAAGTGGTGATCTGCAAGTTCATGCGGTTAGCGGTTTCTGCGATTTTGGATGGTGCTACCGCACTTGCAACGGGGGACGAGGCTGTCAGAGAGTGAAGACAATCAAAGTTTGGCTTTCGGAAGGATTCTCAGAGGTATGTGTGGGTTTCGTGGTGTCAGTGCAAATGTTGACGAAGGATGAAGAAATGGTTGGTATCGGATTTCGTCTGGAAACATAGCAGAAATCTGTGAAGGATCGAAGCATTCGAGTTGAACGGATATCCGACATGGCGGGATAGAGTGGATCTGGAATTGACGTTGCAAAACTTGTAACTGGTAACTAGGCACGGTCTTCGCAGCGTAGTATGCCTTCCAAATATAAGGTCAGTCATAGCGATATTCAATAGAGGACGGAGCATACTATCGAGCGCAGATGTCAGATAGAGCGGGAGCAGGATCGTCGTGGGCGAGGACGCTCACCAAGTACGAACGGGTGGGTAAAGCATAGCAAATGTTGGTAGTTGTGATTGCCATCTAGGTGTGGCTAGTAGAGTAGCATCGCAGAGGGCTCTTGCCTGGTCTTCGGAATCGAGAACGGACTAAACTCATTTACGAAGATTTCTTGACTGAGGCATGATGTCAAGGGGCGAAGAGCAGTCGCATGCAGCTTCGGTCTTCTTGAACTCGATAGGCTTCCAGTTCGACATTTTACCAGATTCGTCGCAGGTGTTCCAGTGGTAGTGTTTTCGAGAGGCGCAGGACAATCGCCTTCGACTTCGGTCGAGTTCAGGACTTGACAATCGAGGATGATCCAAGCGGTAAACGGAAGCCATGGAAAAAAAAAATGCAACCTAAAACCTCGTCACGCCACATACCACTTCTCACCTCCCTCCCCACGTCTTGACGCCTCAAGCCCGACCAGGATTAGACGAACTGTGCTTCATTGCAATTGCCATCGCAGAGATGGATCCAAGGCGTTCCAGGTAGGGATCAACTACCCCACCTCCTGCTACCTTCTTCCACGCTCTGAGCATCTCGAGCTCCTTCTGTATCATCGGATCCGGAGACGCCCTCGTATCCTTCTCGAGCAGAGGCACAAACAACTTTCGAACCCGTGACACATCTGTACCAGTGGTATTGACGGCAGCGGTATCAGGCATAGACTGCGAGGCATATCGCGCGCGCGCGAAGACATTCCGGGCAATCTCGATGGCAGATCGAACAGCCATTTGTGCATCGTTCCCAACGTCTGAGTTCTTGGTCGGTGAACCCGCCTGGCTTCGCTGTATGATCTTCGTGAGGTCATCCGCTGAGGTGGAACTATTCCTCGACCGCAGAAAGATCTTGGCAGCGCACTCAGTGGGGGAAGCTTCCACAAACGGTTTTTTCTCCAGGCTGCCGATCTCAAGCGTGTTGTCCACTCCGGATCCGTACGTTCTTGGAATCGGCGGCGTAGAGACCACTGTTGAAGATGACGAGAGTACAGGGGAAATTGAGATAAATTTGAAAGCTACACAGGAATCATCGGGCATTTCTGCACTACCCATTTCACAAATCCTCATGGGGGTCTCATCACAGCAAACTGTGGTCGCTGTCTTGGCCTGTTTCGCATTCATGCTGATAGCGATAGTCCAGCTCTGTGATGGGAACGAAGACGGAACTGGGAACGATGGCGGTGACCAGTTGATTGGATGATACACGACCGGGTTGTGTAAAGTCAGCCTCTTGGCTGGAGTCGAAGGTACGCTAGGACGGCGCAGAGAAACGGAAGGGCCGTTGATAGAGTATCCAGCATCCATGACGTGTGCTCTAGTCCGAGTCGTAGGAATGTTGATAGATGCCTTGATCCCGGGGTTGCGAGGACGAGGGTTAGCAGCCTTGACTATGACTACCTGTTCCCCCTTGGAAGCCAGTATCGCACCAGCAGACGGAGGAACGCGATCGCGCGGAACACAGCTTGGCCGCAGGAAGGGTTCGCTCGCAGTCGTCAGCTCGATCGGGTGGCGCAAAGTCAGCCTCTCATTCTGAGTCGAAGGCACTCCAGGACGACGCTCGGAAGGGTTCTCGACAGAGGATCGAGCACGCAACGCGTACGCTGCGGTCTAGGTCGTAGGAACGTCGAAAGCGGGCTTGACCACGGGGTTACGAAGACGAGGAATGACGGCCTTGACTATGATCTCTTGCCTCCCCTTGGAAGCTAGTGTCGCGTTAACAGAAGATCGAGGATGGCGACCGCGCGCAACACAGCTGGGTCGCAGTGGGACTTCATTGGCAGTCGTCAACTGCGTCGGCGCCGCTAGCGGCGGGTGGCCAGCGATGATGGCTTCCTTCAACTTTCCGACAACTCTAGTTGGCTCCGAGCCATTCATCTTCATGGACAGAGACCCATCCTTGGATGTTGGCCGCGAGAAAATGGGTGACATCTTCGACCTCGTATGAAGTTCACCCGGGTTGGCGGCCAGTGCTGACTTGAACGAGGGGCGCACTTCAGTCTTGGCAGCGGCCGAAACGACAGATCCCAGGTCGATGCATCTGCTGCATCGGAGCGGAGTCCGTCCCTGCTGGACGCCCGCCGTACGATCGGTAACAGCCTCTGCACTGGTGCCTTGCTTGTCTTGAGCCCAGCGCACCGTTTGATGGACATGCTGCAGACCACGAACAGTTTCGAGGCGGATCTTGGCGTCGTCTAAGTTCCGGAGTAGATCCTTTAAACGTAGCGATCCAACGGAACATAGGAAGACGTACCAAGTGTGACACACGGCCATCTTTGGGAATAATAGCGGCGTTGGTGATTCTAGTCAACGACATGCTTGAGAGAACGAACAATGACAGAAAAACGAACCCTACATTGGCGTGTACAAGGCTTTTATGCTGTTGGGATCGGAGGCTGACAGCAGCTGGCCTGCATTTCCGACCAGGCCTGTTCCAAACTGGGCTCTCTTAGAATATAACCATGAAACCCTACCAGGCAAGCGCAATGTGGCATGGGGGGATGAACGGTTTGCTGCGGATTCGAATCCCGAGATGATAAACCCGTATCGTTGACTAACACCCGCTAGCTTAGTCCTCTGTAGACGGTTAGTATTTAATGGATTGTAACGGACAATTGAACGCCGAGACTATTAACAGCAATAGCAACCGAAACGAAGGTTCATAACGTTCATAGTTCAATACTAAAAGCACGAGGAGTACGCCCTGTTTTAGGGAAACGTAACATGTACACGCACGGACCACACTTTCTTCGTTTGCTCTCTTGATTCTATATCCCAAACGTCCGTGTCGACGCGTACTGATAGAATTAACGCTCTGTGTTTGAGAAGAGCTCCTTGGAATCTGAGGCTAGTGACTCAATACGTGAACGCAGTGAGGTTTACCACGAGCAGCGAGTATCTCGTTAGTACTTCAGTGGCAGCGAGGATGGTATCCGAGTGTAGCGAGTAAAAGGCTAGGTAGCGGCGATAACCAGTGACCAGGAAGTCTGTACCGGCCGCGGCATCAATTTCTCGCTAGATTCGACTCGGCGGCACAGCCACTGTTGAGATTAACCACAGAGATCGAAGGAACAAAGGGTACAGACACTACAAATCACTCAATAACGATGCTAACATAAAAATGAGGCCCTACGAAAGTTAAACAATATGTAGCATCATCAAGCGGGGACCACTGCTGTCACCATCTCAGCCCTGCAGCGGCACTAGCTCCATGCACCCCACTCGCTCATAAAACCAATCAGATGCTCACTGACGTCGTTTTGTATCGATTGCTGACGAACGTATGAAACAGGGAAGGAACTGACGAAGGCGCTTGTGTGTGTGTCTGCCCAGTAGTTTCAATGAGTTCCATCACCTCTGGGGTGGGCTCGGGTGGTACGTTCTCAGCGTCAAGGTATTCCTTAATGCTGGACCGACTTACTTTACGACAATCGGTACCCTTTTGCTGTAGCCATTTCCGGGGCACCCGACCCTCGGACATGAGCAATCCCCAAATATTTTCCAGACATGCGCGGATATTTTCGATGACTGGGCGTGTAATAGGTGATAGATACAGTAGGTGGCAGTCACAATGCCGTATTTTTGATGAACTGCAAGCGAGGACTCCACACATACGAATGACCCTCGATGTGGATTGCGGCTGGGATAATGGTGGTCATTTGGAGGATCTCCTGGTGTTCCGCAGTAAATTTTGAGACACCAGTAGACCTGGCTACGCTGGTGGTCTCCTCTATGGTTTTTCGGGCTGTGAACCAAGTGCAGAGGTACGTGTCGACTCGAACTTCTTCGAGGCTTCTCCAACGCACTCCCGGCAGTCCCGCACAGTACCAAGGGAGTAAACTTGGTGGTGATGTACAATTCTGATCGCGACTAGCCCGACGCGACGATTCCAGAAGCTAGGGTATCACCTCGTTGCGGTACGTCTGCGCTCCGTCCAGGTGAGTTAATCCAATCCGGATGGCAATGGTATTGTGGAATTCTTGCCAAACAACGCAGTACCCATCCCAAAGGGTCATTCAGGGAACACTGTATCCATCATAGAGACAGACATTCTGTGGGACAAAGCCAAGTTATCATCGGGACGGCCTAGCAGAACAAGTTGGCGAAGACTATCATCGCGTTTCAATTTGGCGCAAGGGGAAGTTGAACCCACCCTAAAGTCCGATGAACAACGACTTCCTTTTCCGCGCGGTCTCTTCCTTCATCTTTTAACAACTTCCAGGCGCTGGTCTACCACATGTTCGATTGTCCTGCCTTTTCGACAATCCTTCATCTTTCAGTGCCTCAGAGAAAAGACCGCACGGTGCACCCTTTGGCCGATCATCCTGCTTTCCTTCATGGGTGCCGTCAGTCACCTGGTGTACCAACAAGCATCATTCTCTTAGATCAATGTATAACACTGTACTCCACCTTTGCAAAAACTTTTTTTTTTCTCGTTTCTGTCGAGAGCTCGGGGGCTGTGTATTGCATACAAAAGAAAGGGGATAGACAGTGTCGTTAATTTGATGACAGCCGGAAAAAAAAAAAGTATGCACCCAGCTCCCGTAGAACCATTTAACGCAGTTATGGGCAATCTTGCTCGTTCAGACAGTTCGTGGAGAGGTTCCAGGATGGCTATGAACAACGACAAGAGCGATATCCGCCCAATCGGCGCGAGCTCAGACGGCTTGCTGACATTCCTCTCGCTCTGCACGCATATGGTGTACTCTGACCTCTTTCGGACTGCATCGCCCTTCTTTGACACTTGACACTCTTCATGACATCCCATTTCTCATGTCCTCACCCCATTCTACTTACCCCATTTGAGTTTCGTGACGTCCTCAAGCTCCCAGGGCCTACGCGCCTCCTCGCTAGCCCAGAAGTAGAACTCTTGCCTTTGGCGCTCACTTCTGGTCTAGATCCGGATGATCATATGTAATAGATGCAGGGGCTTATTGACCGGCGGGTGGAGTGGTCTTCAGCCAGCGGGCGATAAATGAGACAAGGTCCCCACGGCCTGACAGACCACGGTGCACCTGCAGGGGTTGGTGAAGCGTGCGCGTGAGAGCTTGTGGATCCGGGCAACTGGGCTGTGCACTGCATGACAGGGAATCGATCAATAGTTCAGTAACCATGCCGTGTTTTCCTCCTCTTATGGGCGCAATATGGGCGCTATGTTACCGCAACGCAGTATACTTACATCCGAAACAACTTCAGACGAGGTATGATCAAATTGTTATGGACCTTCTACACCAGAGTGGTTGAGCGATATCTTAGATGAAGCCCAAAGCCTAATGGGAGTAGTCTAGCCAGGTATATAGTAAATGAGCGAAACTGACTCGATCTCATGACAATTAGAACCAAGTACATTGGTCCATCTACTCAGATTTCGGGCACGCCACTGTAGTGCCCACCGGACTGTGCAGGCTGTACGGAGTAGGAAGAATAATTAGTAGCGCCCTGGCCACTTGACAATCCAGTGGTAGCAGTTTCAGGAGAAGTAGGGAACGTGCTAGGATCGGACGGATCCTAAAATGCGGTCAAAAAAAGGATCGCGCTGTGAAAATAATTCTTACGTAGAGCCTGGGCTGTGTCATTTGAGTATTGAAGGGAATGGTGTCAGTAAAACCAGAGGAGGGAGACAGTGCGCTAGCACCAGTCTGGTCTGACAGTCGAATTTGGGAACGCCGCTTCCTCCGGAAGAAAAAGATGGCAGCTCCAGCAATCAGCGCAACACCAACGACACCTCCAACGACACCTCCTGCAATGGCCCCGGTGTTTGTCTTGCTGCCCGAGGATGCGCTAGAAGTCGAGGGTGCGGGGGTTAGAGATGCTGATACAGCGCCGGTTGATGTTGCGCCAACAGAACCAGTGGACTGGACGTAGGTCGCGGTAGACTCGGGATTATCTGAATTATCTGTTGAATACAGGCGATAGTAGCGCTCACTAGAAAACTTACCACCAACAGCCTGAGCAAGAGTTACATTAAAGAGATCGCTCGTCTGGAACGGAATACTGAGAAAGGTTCCAGTAGATGTTTGCTGGCCAGGACACTCACAGTTACATCTTGAAACGCCCATTGTGGCACTGCGGTACCAGCTGGGATGCCTGGAGGAAAACTGTAGAAATGGTAATCTTGGTGAGAACTAGTCAATGTATGACAACATACACTCCTGGATAGACAGTGGAACAATTGAAGTTCCATGCACTCCAACTGAGAAAAAATAGATGTAAATATGAGGAGGCGAATGAATATTAACGGAGGCATACCTAATAATGGTGTGGTCCTGGCAGAGTCCACAAGCACTCACGGCGTTGTACGTGACGGAACTACATTGACATTCGTTTTGTTGGTTAGCATGGGGTCCAGTGTAATGGGTCCCGTTCGGGAGAATATCAACAGTGAATTCTGGCCAAACAGTTGGGAAAAGATAATGATACAAGAGGAAAGAAACGTACGGCCACCATTGCACGCGCCTTGCAGATACGCTGCAACAATACAGGGGTCTTGGTTCTTGCTGTTGTCCATCTATCATCAAACGCTTTTGAGCGAAACAGCCCAGCCAGATGACACCGCTTACCCAGTTGAAAGCAGGATCACAAACAACAGGCGAGGTCTGAGCAAGGGTCCCTATGGGACCCGCGGGAAGCAGACCAGCGGTGAGGACCGCGAGCGACAACCAGCCTCTACGTGGTGCCATTGAGAAGGAAGAGAAAGGGAAAAGCAAACTTATTATCCCCCAACCGCCATCTTATAATAAATATTTTTGGTATGCGAAGCGGGTCTGGGGGCAACCCTAGCGGGATCACGTCATGGTGTAACCGGCGCGAGGCTCCAACTTCACCCTGCACAGCAAGCGCGAGAAGACCTAGATACTCAAGGTAGAAGTCAGAATTTTGTAGGTATAAACGCGCGAGATAAAACTGTAGACAGAGTGCGAGACGACTTCGCGGATTGGATTGACACGCACGGCAAGGGAGTCGGGGACGCGACATGATCCGAAAAGGAAACCCGGCAACCTTTTAAATAGACGTCGGCTCGCCCAAATTGTCGGCAAGCCTCGGTCCTGAGAAGTCTCGTACCGCCGATATTTTTGTCGTTGGGACGCTGATATCCACCCATGCCAATCAGTAGTGACATGGCTAGAGTCAGCCGAGTGTCATGACTGCTCATGACATTTGGCAACACCAAATCCTGTCGGCTAATACTCACTGACGCGTCCTGGTGTTCGTTTTTGGCGATAACTCGAACTACAGCTGGATCTGGAGCCATTAGGGAGGTGCTGACTGCAGTGAGCAGCTGAAACGGTCAATCTGATACAGCGAGCATGTACGTCCAAGTATGCAATGATGGGTCTCCCATAGTACGCGCGGTAAATGCAAGTAATCTAGATACGATCAGCTCACACAGCTAACCCCGTTCGTTCAATTGTGCAGTTACCATGGTTCTTCATGGGATCGTTTCTCCATGCACCGTATCAAATCGTATACTTATCGCCATGGTTCGGTTCGCTTATTTGCACGACCTGCAACCGTACGTTCCATTACATGTGTGCTCAAATGTCATTAATCATTAATCATTCGCGACTCCGCTGCTCCACCATAATATCCGGATTGGTAAGTCACCTGCGTGCGTCCACACTGGAACACACTCCCACCGTTGTCCTTTGTCTGGGACGTCGTACTCCCATGAAAGATGTGTTCCACAACACCTTCACGCTGCTCTGATCTAATGAAGCGATAATCAATAATGACCACATCCCTCTTGCCGTATATGCCACCGCTATGGACTCCGATAAACAAGGTAAACCAGCCCCAGTGTTCGTATCATGAAAGGCCTATTGTAAACCGGCTCCTATCCTCCGTACCCAATTACAACAACAATGAGTAGTACAAACCAGTAAGTGTTGTTATATACATTCAATACATTCCGAAAGTAGAAACCTTGGCGGCCTTGCACCACGAGCTGAGCTCGTGTAGAATAGAACGGGTAGCCTAGACTTGTGGTGCACCGCTCCATTGGCTAGGGGAAGGAGGGAATGTGCTAGGGTCATTCGGATTCTGAAAAATAGTCAGAGACCCAAAGTCTGGTGCAAAACATCCGGCGTACGTAGAGCTTGGGCTGTGTCATGTTACTGAAAGGAGTGGTGTCTGTGAAACCTGCAGAAGACGGTGAAGCAGCGGCAGCAGCATATTGCGCCGATGGTGCGCGAATCTGAGCGCGTCTCTTCCGGAGGAAAAAGAGGGCAACACCAGCGATCAGTGCAATACCAACCACACCTCCGACTACACCCCCTGCAATGGCTCCAGTATTTGTCCCGCTACCCGAGGACGTAGAGGACGTAGAGGACAATGACGTGGGAATAAGAGTTATTGAAGCACCAAAAGCACTAGTCGAGGTTGGGGAAGCAGTACCAGTGGATTGGGCGTGAAGCAAAGTCGACTCGGGAGTATCTGGATTATCATGGGTACTTGCGATACGCAGTGGTCACAATATTGAAACTTACCACCAACAGCCTGCGCAAGCGTTACATTAAAGAGACCGCTTGACTGGAAAGGAACACTCGGCATCGGTCCAGTAATTTGACTGATGCGCTTACGGTCACGTTTTGGAACGCCCACTGTGGCACCGCTGTGGTGCCAGGGACGCCTTGAGGTAAACTGTTGAGATGGTAAACCCCATTGAAGCAGTCAGTGTATGGCAACCTACAGTCCCGGATAGACAGTACTGCAGTTGTAGTTCCACGCGTCCCAACTGATAGGGAAAGATGAGAACGAGGAAATAGCCGCTGGCGGGGGAGTGTGTACCTGATGATTGTGTCGTTCTGGCAAATCCCGCAAGCGCTCACGGTGTTGTACGTGACAGTGCTGCATTGACATTCATTGTTTTGGTCAGCGTAGGGACCAGTATAATGAAATCCGACCGGGAGAGGGTTATAGGTGAACTCTGGCTAAGGAGCTCTGAAGGAGATATTAACATGGCACAGAGAAACGTACGGCCATTATTGCATGCGGCCTGCAGATACGCCGAAACAGTACAGGGGGACTGCTGCAGGGAGTTATACATCTAGTTATTGTAGGCCTTGAGTGAGATATATTGCGAAGGTCAGGGCGACCTACCCAATTGAACTGGGATAGACAAACAACAGACGAGGTTTGAGCAAGAGTCCATCTGGGACCCACGGAAAGCAGCCCAGCAGTCAGGAATGCGATAGACGCCCAGCCTCTGAGGGCCATGGAGAAGGAAAAAGAGGGAAAGGAGAGACACAGTTACCCGTGCCCATAATGGCTATTTATTATGCTGAGTGCAGGTCTGCAGGCACCACAACATGGGCGTCAATCAGCACGCGCACCCACAGTTGCTATGCACGTCGAGTTCCTAGTTCCTAGATATGAACGAGGGACGATCCGATGTGAGCTGGCCCGCGGCCAGGAAAGGACTTGGCATTAGGCAGTGCTGGCAACTGATCCAAATCCGCGACCGTGGAACTGATGAGCTAATAACTGTACAGTTGTTCTCCGCCACATCAACGTGCCTACGAAATAACTGTCAACCTCGACACTCCTTATGGCTCCCTCAACAACGTGAGTACCCAAACCCATCATTGAATGCACGGGGCTAAACATAATACAAGTGTCCCCTCGGTCACGGTTGGTGAAAAATGATCTTCAGAACCAACGCGATCTGACCCTGTCGCAGGACATTGAAGTTCCGGAGACCCTTCTCAAAAAACGAAAACAGAACCAAAAAGCTGTTGAAGAGCGGCTTGCTGCCGCTGCCGCTGCACGGAAGGTAGGCCATTTTCTTGGACAACGTAGCTTTTGGCTTTTGTGATGTATTTCATTCAATAAGTTGTGGCTAGTAGTTACTCTACGATGCTGCCTCCAATTAACCATCTTTCGGGACTGACTTCGTCTTCAACCTCTATTCTTCGTACTTTGACATCAACTGATATTCTACCCAGGCAGCACTCGCAAAACGCAAGATCATCTTCAAGCGGGCCGAGTCATACGTGAAGGAGTACCTGACAAAGGAGGAAGAGGAGATCCGGCTGAAGCGGGCTGCACGCGCATCCGGGGACTTCTACGTTCCCGCTGAAGCCAAAGTTTACTTTGTCATCCGTATCCGTGGTATCAATGGGATCGCACCGAAGCCCCGCAAGATCCTTCAGCTACTTCGACTCCTTCAAATCAACAACGGTGTGTTTGTCAAGGTGACCAAGGCGACTCAACAAATGTTGCGATTGGTGGAACCCTATGTCGCCTATGGGTTGGTTTTATTTTCGTGGCATGGTGTTACTTCGTTGATGAAAACTATCAGCGAGCCTAATCTCAAGTCGATCCGCGAACTAATTTACAAGCGTGGTTACGGAAAGGTTGACAAGCAACGCATTCCCCTTAGCAGCAATGCTATCATCGAGGAGAAGCTTGGCAAATATGGTATCCTCTGTATTGAGGACCTCGTACACGAGATCGTTACTGCAGGACCAAACTTTAAGCAGGTGAGTGCATTGGACGCTGATACTTGCTCTTTTTTTATCTGATTCTGTGGTAGGCATCCAACTTCCTTTGGCCTTTTAAGCTGTCGAACCCCAACGGCGGGTGGAGGACACGGAAATTCAAGCACTTTGTCCAGGGTGGTGATTTCGGTAACCGGGAGTCCAACATTAACAAACTCATCCGACAAATGAACTGATTACGGTCGTGATGTGCGTTGTTGTAGGGGAGTGGGCACTGGGCATTCGCGCCATGTAGTTATGAGGCATGTATGCAGCCTGAAAACGAGTATGAATTCTTCCTCCATGGCCCCTTCTTCAGATTCAGATGTGAACGATATCTTGCGAAACCTCAGGTTTGGTCCTTCTTGACTACCTTCCTACATCTCACAGAGTACATCCTTCACAGAGGCGAGCACTTTAGACATGCGCGGAACGTGCAGGGACAGCCCGCATCCACCAGCTCACTTCCGTCTTATACACCTACATTACCCCTCGACCTCATTTACCCTACACAACCCCCGAAATCTACTCCTACATGGGTCCCCGGTCCCAGCCCGCCCAGGAGCTGGCAACCTCCTTTGGACACTGACGTCCCCACCAACACACCTGTATGGCGAGTTCGCGCCCTCTCTCCCCTCTTTTATGCGACCCCGACCCGTCCGATCTACCCCGACCCGACCTGCATCCCACAGCTGACCGTGCTCTGTCTCCAGCTCCTCCGTACGGCGCCACACCTCCCCGACCTCGCCCCCTTCATCCCGCCCCACCTCCGCCGCGTCCTCGCCCGCCACGCCGCCCTCCACGCACCCCCCTCCCAGACCGAGCTTGACGCGCTCCGCCCCGACACAGAGCTCGTCGTCGTCGGACCCGCCACCCTGCGCGCACGCGCACTCGCCGCCGACCGCGCCGCCGAGACGTGGGACGCCGTGGTGGAGGAGCCCCCCGCACTGCGCGCGCTCGCCGTGGTGTCCAGCCCGCTGAGCGCCGCGGCGCTGCGCGCGTTCCCACCGACCATCACGCACCTCGCGCTGATTGCTGTGCCGCACCGGGTGCCGTTGCCGAGATTGCCGAGCATCTGTCCGCTCGTCGTGTTCCTGGACGTGTCGTTTAATGCGTGGCTGCAGCCTTCCGCGCTCGAGGACGTGGAGTGGTGCAGGCTGCGGAGGTTGGAGGTGCTTGGAATGAGGGGGTGTCCCGTCACCCCCAAGCTCTTGCTCGAGCTGAACAGAGGCCGATGGCAAGACGTCGATATCATCCAATAGAATTAAAAAGGTGTGATACTGGCTGTTTGCACGTTCTGCAAGATGAATAATGTAATACTGTAAGCATTCCTATCCAAATGAGTACGACTTGGACAATGCTAGTATGAATGGCTAGTAGAGAGTCACAATTTGGTGTCCAGAGGTCGAGCCTACCAATGGCCTGCATCGGCACGCCATTTCGATCGCGGGGTAGACGATGTACCTCCTACTCGAAGGCTCTTTCTCGGCTTCGCCAGTACCCTGTGCGCTGGTGCGTCAGGATACTGCGTATGCAGTCTGTAAACTCTGTTCGCTCAATGGTCACGCCGACTTGAGATATTGAAAAGGGACAAAAGAACCTGACATGCGCACGGAACGTAGGGTCATTCGGATTCTTAAAAAATCATCAGAAACCCAAAGTCTGGTGTAAAACATTCGTCTTACGTAGAGCTTGCACTGCGGCATGTTAACAGAAGGAGTAGTGTCTGTGAAACCAGAGGAAGAGGGCGTCATGGTGGTGGATTGCGCCGATGGTGCATAGATTTGAGAGTGTCTCTGCCGGAGGAAAAAGAGGGCAACACCAGCGATCAGTGCAATACCAACCACACCTCCGACTACACTTCCCACGACGACCCCAGTATTTGTTTTGCTACCCGAGGACGTAGAGGACGATATTGGTGTACTAGTCGAGGTTGGGAAAACAGAACCAATGGATTGGGGGTAAACTAAAGTCGACTCGGGAGTATCTGGATTATCATGGGTACTCGCGATACGCAGTGGTCACAATATGGAAACTTACCACCAACAGCCTGAGCAAGCGTTACATTAAAGAGACCGCTTGACTGGAAAGGGACGCTCGGCATTGCTTCAGCAGGTTAATTGATACACTTACAGTCACATCTTGAAATGCCCATTGTGGCACCGTTGTAGTTCCAGGGATGCCTTGAGGCAAACTGTTGGGGTGGTAAACTCTATTCAAACAGTCGATAGGTGATAACTTACATTCCCGGATAGACAGTACTGCAATTGTAGTTCCACTTGTCCCAACTGATAGGGGAAAATGAGAACAAGGAAATAGCCGCTGACGCAGGAGTGTGTACCTGATAATCGTGCTGCCCTGGCAAATCCCGCAGGTGCTCACCATGTTGTACCTGACAGTGGTACATGAGCATTCATTGTTTTGGTTAGCATTGGGACCGATATATCGGTATCCAGGGCGGAGAGGGTTATAGTTGAATTCTGGCTGAAGAGTTCCAAAGGAGATTAACATGGCAACACAGAAACGTACGGCCATGATTGCACGCGGCCCGCAGATACGCTGCAACAAGACAAGGGAACTGCTGCAGGGAATTGTACATCTACTTATCGGACACTTTGAGAGTGAAACGTCTTGTTCTGGTCAGGGCGACCTACCCAATCGAACTGGGACAGACAAACAACAGACGAGGTTTGAGCGAGAGTCCATCTGGGACCCACCAAAAGCAGTCCAACAGCAAGGAATGCGATAGAGACCCAACCTCTGAGGGCCATAGAGAACAAAAGACAGGGAAGGGAGAGACACACTTGCCTATGGCATACTTAATGACTATTTATTATGCCGAGTGCAAGTATAGTTCTGGCACAACAGGAACCACTGGTTAATCACGGCGTGCTCCACAGTTGCTAGGTGAGTCCCTTAGATATTAGCAAGGGACGATCCAACGTGAGCAAAGTCGACTCCCGTGACATGGAATGAGAGAGAACGTACACAAATGAGGCAGTGCGGCTCAATGATCTACCTAGAAAATGCTGTAATGCGTGGCTGCAGTCTTCTGCGCTCGAGGACGTCAAGTGGTGCAGGCTGCGGAGATTGGAGGTGCTTGGAATGAATGTCCCGTGACCCCCAGGTTTCTTGCTCGAGCTGGACAGAGGCCGATAGGAAGACGTCAACGTCATCCGATTGAGTTGGAGAGGCATGATATTAGCTGTTTGCAAGTTCTACAAGATGAATAATGTAATACTATATCCCTTTACAAATGGGTACGATTTGGGCGATGCCAGTATGAATAGCAAGTAGAGAGTCACAGTTTGCTGTCCAACAAGAGCTGCAAGTCAAAAGGTCGAGCCTACCGATGGCCTGCATCAGCACGCCATTTCGATCACGACGCAGACGACACGCACCTCCTGCGAAGGCTCTTTCTCGGTTTCGCCAGTACTCTGCGCACTGGTGGTGACAGGAAAGGAAAGCCCGTTTAAGCGGTGAGCAACGGGGATCTTGACCCGCATCTCGTGCAACGTGGCCCACAAACAATGTGTATACCGAACGGCGAGTTCCACGCGCGACACCGACGGCATCTTGGTATGATCTACATGAACAGGCTCGTCATTCAAGTGGTCAACACGTACACAAGCAAAGCGACAGACGTAGTATGGCGCTGTTGATCTGTTCCGCGACACGATCGCGCCTTTCTTGGTGCAGATATTTCGCCATCGGACTGTTTTCTGGCACAGTGTATGCAAGCAGCCCTCCGACGTTGGAGAGCTCCTGGAGATAGATGGCGCGGTCGTCCGGCTTTTTAAGGGCGTTGACAGTCGCGTATAGCTTTTGCACGCAGATCAGCAATTCGGATTGGTGGGTCTCGTCGTCGTCGCGCCTCACGGGCGAAGCCGAGTCCATCGTCATGTCCGCATCGGGAGAGGTTGGGCTCCGCATTGGCGGCGTGTACACGAGCGGGACGGTACGACACGCCTCGATGAACGCCAGGATGCGGAGGTTGAGAGAGAGATGGGTCGGATCCACCGTTTCCGCGATGTACTCGAACCGCGACGGATTCACGTTCTCGTCTGTGACCTCCATCTCGTCTTCTGCGTCCTCTGCAAGCACTTGGGGAAAGTGCTGGTTCAGGAGGTCAGTCGCCTCCTGGACGTTTCCTGAGAGGATCTCGAATTGAATGCCTTTGTGAACGTGAATGGATGCGCGGAGGATTATTTCGGACGTACGCTGTCGCAGGATGATATTCCTGACTGCCTCACTGCTCAGCTCCAGCGACGATTCCTGAGAGTCCAGCCTATCTCGTGTGACGCTTCGATCAAGGATGTTGTTCCCATCCTTGTCGAGATGTCTGATGGTGCTGTCCTTTACGAATGCCTCGGCAGTTTTGAGATAACAATTGTGGCACAAGTAATTGAAGACGAGGTTACGCTGCAACGTCGGTGATCATCAATTGGATGCCAAGGGCAAGTAGTGTCCATACAAGCTGAGTGGGGTGTGGTTCAGCGAGAACCGGGTTGCTCGCGGTGTCAGTTCCATCGCCAGATTGTCTCCCTTTGCTGGGCACGGTTGGCATCGTCTGGACGGATAAAACAGGTAGCGGAGGGGCTCACTACCCACTACGCGGCACGTGCTCTGCTCATTCGGCTCATCTAGCGGTATAACACAAGTTCTACTATCTCTGAGAAGGACCACAGTATTCCCGCTTCAACTCCGTAGCGCGGAAACGCTGCCCCCACGAGCACGTGTCGCCGCGAGCACATCTCCCCGCAACAGTCCAGCCGTCTCCTCCGCAAGCGCCGCACCGCGTACGAGTGAATCTCCTCGAGTTCGAATAAAGTTCTTGCGGGGATGTTTGCCTTTGTAGATGAATGATTGCGCTACGATGGTGATGTCGAAAACGAAGGTCCCACCACTGCCAAGCAGATACCTACCACAAAATAAGGATATAGTCAGAGAAGAGGTGAGTCCTACGCACGGAAGGCTCTCGCGGTAGAATTCGGCCGATGCAGGCGGAGGGAGAAGGGCTTCACGAGACGTGATGAGTGATAACACGTAGAAGAGATTGCCGAGAAATGCAAAGACAAAAAGGTAGATCGAAAGGCCCTATCATGATGTGGATCAGCGTCGGTCGTCTGAACTGATGAATGATTTGTCGAACCTCAACCGACTTCCTGACATACTAGAGATACCGTTAGCGACATATCAAACGGCTTGTCAGACACTTACGTTCTTCCATATTTGCGGTAGCCGTGATGTGAGATAGAGGGTGGTACATAGCCACGCAAATATACGTCCTACAATGCGATCGTTGGAGGCGCTATCGTGCAGCATTTGTTGCTCGTTGAAAAAGACGTCATTCCCAAGCGCAGGTAGCTCCACGCTGATAGGTGGAGGCGGCGAATTGGTAGGATGATGTGGCAGGTTGTCCATGGCGGGCAATCCAGCCGCCGTCGAAAGGTCGCTTGGTACGAGCACCACGCCCGTCTTCTGCCCCGTCCCGCTAACTGCTCGCGCATTCTCCACATATCTCCCCACACCAAAGAGCATGCCCACCCCAAGCATAACCATGCCAAGACTCCTTCGACTAACTTTGGATGCATTCCTCCTCCCTGTTTCAACCTCCTGTTCCTCGGGTAGATCCTCTTCGTCCGCTTCACGTCGCAGCGGCCTCCCTCGCGCAAGTAGCGCAGTCGCAGACGCGGAGGAATGGAGGGTCTTGGGCACGACGGGCGATACATGCCGTCTCACGGAGCCACCGGGGGCATGTTCGAGCCTTTCTTGGCTCCACGACACCCTCTTTCTCTGCCCACTCTCGGAATAAAAGCTTTCCGAAAGCGCAGAGAGCACAGCATCGTTGACCTCGTCCAGAGGCTCTTCGGTCGGGCGTGGGGTGATAGAGCGGTCGTCAAAGGAACGTTGGCGTCCGAGTTTCTTTGGACGGTGAGCGTCCGAATGGGCGGCAAGCGCAGCTGCGGCTGCTATGTTGCCGGCCGTGGCAGATATAGTCCGGTAGTGCGACGCATCGATGGATAGTCGCCGAGTAGAAGACGCAGCACGGGAGCGTGTGTAAATGGAAGTCGTCTCTGGACCGCCACCATAGTAAAAGTACTGGTACAGCAGACAGCAGTCTACGAAGCAAAAATATATTGCAAGATATGTCTATTCGGACCAGTCAGTGGGAACATTTGAGGAAATACTGAGCGCACCTGGAATGGGAGCTGGTGTGTTAGGATGCAACCAATCAAGTTGGAGACATCCCCTGGAAACGAGTCAATTTTCTGCGTCAAATGGCGCAATTATGGCGCACCAAGCAACCAATTGAACAGAAAGGGAAGGGCAAGGCTTTCGCATGACTGCTGCTTTAGGTTTTTGACAATCTGTCTTACAGACGCGCGCGAGGATGTCAGGTTACGCCCTCGCCAATATTACGCCGCGAGAACTCACGGAAGTTGTGCGCACAACCAGAAACTGATTGAGGCATAGCCAAGGACCTCGCTGAAGGACTCGACCAGGAGCATTATCGGGGCGTGCTGGCTGTTGGGGAGAGATAGTGGGGTATGTTCACACCGGCCTGGAGCTTGGAGCTTGCTCGGAGCACTTATCGCTCAGCCGGCCGATTTTGGTTCCGAGCTCTGCCACCGGACCTTTTCTGATAAGCACGCGACCAGTAATGTTTATTCACTTGTACACCCATCCTCGACAAAATTCAGATTCGCATCCGCACACCACTCCGCTCGCTCGTCGCTTTCCCTTCCTGTCCTCTTCCGCGTGCGGATTATAGTCGAGCGTAAGCTCAGTGCCCGCCTCAATATCAACGGATGCCACGAACGCGACATACGGCATGTTCACCTGCGACCAAGTCTCAGCAAATAACACCTTGTCCAAGGGCACGGGCTTACATATGGGATCGTGTCATAAACGACACAGTAAACTTCCATGTTCGGACTGCATGAGTGGCTATCGTCAACTTTAGCAGGGTGCAGTCGACAGTCGGTCAGATGCCTACTTTACAAACCGCGTCCAGTTACCTCCAATGACCGTCAGCCTCATACCACAAGTCAGGGCCCGGGTCTTACCGCATTCGTAGGAGTCTACAGTGTATTTCCCTCCCAGATTCTCCGAGTTTTTGACCTCGGTACTATCGAGGTCAAACAGGTACCCATGGTGTTCCTCGGGCAACTCATCCACATCTTCCCTCCGACTAAAATCGCTCAGTCTAGATTAAACTTTATACAGTCAGAATACTAACACCAGCATCCTGTCAAAACAGCGTCATTATTAGCCTCGATTTAGCAGACTGAATGTAACATTACCCTGTATATGTGCCAAGAACCTTGCCCTGGGGAATATCACTCAGAGCACGCACGCCCCACCCATATCGGTTCGTGTCAAAGATCTCAATACCGATGTCGCGGGGAAGTTGAGCAACACGATTACCGCAACGTCGACTACATTCGCAGTACTGAAGACGGTTGAGAGTTAGGAAGCACAGATGCGTTAACTCAAACCTTGTTGCATTCGATAACATCGACGCCTCGAGGAACTTCAAACGTGAACAGACCCTGCATCCCTTTCAGCAGTACGCCAGGGAACACGAGGCCAAAATACCTTGGAGTAGGCAGAAAAGTTTGTTTCGCTCCCTAGGTCGTAAGTTTCGGACAAATCCCGGCAAGAGCAACTTGAGGCATCCGAACAAGTATCACAGTCGCACTTTGTAAAGACAT
>JBBPMS010000014.1:65297-111562 GCA_038090435.1 Phylloporus scabripes | reverse complement strand
CCTCCACCTCCACCCCCACCCCCGCCCCCACCTCCGTCAACATATTGTGCAACACCTGCATCTGCACCAGCAGCAGGAGGCGTTGCTGCTGTGTTTGCTGAGCTCAACCGTGGCGAGGAAGTAACCAAGGGCTTAAGGAAAGTCAATAAAAGCGAAATGACCCACAAGAACCCAGCTCTGCGTGCAGGGAGCACTGTTCCGTCGAGCAGTGGTACAGGAGGTTTGTGCCTGCTGGTTTATGGCTAGAGACTGTGTTCATGGAGTGCTTGTAGTACCCAAGAAGCCAACAAAACCAGCAAAACCTGCTGCGTTGATGGGGAAGAAACCATCCAAGTTCGCACTCGAGGGCAACAAATGGCTGATTGTGAGTCTAGTAATGGCACCGCCAAATCGTTTTGAGTACTTACGCGATGAACAGGAATACCATGAGGACCAGCCTGGCCTGGAAGTGACAGACGTCGAGATCAGTCAAACTGTCAATCTTTTTGGGTGCAAGAATACCACTGTCATTGTCAAAGGCAAGGTTAACGCTGTCACGCTGAGTAAGTGATGCGCGGATCAGTTATCTCCGGGCTGAGCGCCTGCCCTGCACTAGTCAACTGTACCAAAACATCCGTTCTCGTCGAATCTGTGATCTCTTCCGTTTCGATCACCAAGTCTCCGTCGTTCCAGATCCAGATCACGGGAACTGCACCAACTATCCAAGTAGACTCGACCGATTCTGGGCAAATCTACCTTTCCAAGGCGTGCTTAGATACTGAAATCACAACGGCCAAATGTAGTGCTATCAACGTCAGCCTACCAGTTGAGGGAGAGGAAGATGGCATTTTCCAGGAGCAGGCTGTACCTGAGATGCTCAAGTCGGTGATCCGGGGCGGAAAGTTGGTTACGAGCGTCGTGGAACACGTTGGTTAAGAATGGGTAGTCCTAATGCTTTCATGTGCCCTCGACTTTGCACGCCGCCCAGTATCGAGCCTAGATCTAGTCCTGTCTTACGACGACCAGCCCGTCCTTGACCAGACCAGACCAGACGTCCAAGTAACACAGCATTTTGATCACTCATCGCCACCACGAGTCGGCCACAACTTTGACTCCGAAGGTTGATTCGACCTTCTCAAACGAACAAACATGGATAGTACTGGCTGGCGTGCTCATAGGAAAGCAAAGAAAGTAAGTGTCCCTCCATGCGTGCGAGCAACGTCTAATCCGATTGTGCAGGATGACTACTTCTATCGAATGCAGGGTGAGACTCGGGGGCCAGATGGCAGGTTCATTCCTGTAGAGGAGGTAGGGCCCCTTCCAGATGGCATTTTGACTGGCGGACCTCCGTCGTCTGTCACGGGGATTCCTCCCCCACTCCCACCAAGGCGCCCCAAACGACCATCCATCGACTCAAAGACGACGCTCGGTTCCCCATCAGAGGCCTCCGCGTCAGATGCACGGACTGATCCTACTCACCTGGCCCAGCTGCCTCCTGCTGAGCGTTCCCGGATCCAAAGGGCACCGCGTATGGACCCATACCTTCAGCTCATGGTCGGCCCTTTACTGCGCTATGACACCGTGGACGAAAATGGTCTCTGGCACGGCGCTGCGTTGATCGTTAGTATGTCCTTATTACAAATACCGCATCATGATTCGCTCATGTTCTTCCTTGTTCCGTGGTGTTGATAGCTGCCGATTCGGGATCTTCCTATGAGCCACATCCAATCTTGACCTATCAGTGGGATCCCGAAGAACGAGAACAGCCACGAGATGGTCGTAGTACTGAATTTTCTTTTGACCTTGGCCCTCACCCAGCTGATCCGCACTCCACGGCGATGGCGGCTCCCCAGATATCGGGCGATTATGAGTCCAAAATCGATGCAATACGCGATCAAACGCAACTTGTCCCTGGCCAGGAGTTGTATGTCTATGCAAGCAATGCGGGGTAAGCGTTCACCGCTTGTCCGTGTGTGCAGCTTAATATTCCTGCCCAGAACGTTTACTTTCTGGAGGTTCCCCATACAGATACACCTGGGGAACACTGAACTGCGCATCAAATATAGTATCAACAACAGCATACAGCTGTCTTTTTTCGTCCCAGCCATGAATCAAAACATGCGCTGGGCTACCTATTCTGTACGTGGTAGACTAGTCCAATTTCTATCAAATATTCTCATTATCTGTCCGTGGTTTTGAAATTTCCCTCAAGTGTAACGGGTTTAGTGCCGGCGTCAACCAAGAAGAATTCAAAGGTCCAGGATATAAGAGTGGGTATGATCCGATGTGGTTCGATTTACTTCGGGAACATGCCAAGGCGCCGTTCCATGTATTAGTCGGCGGGGGTGATCAACTCTATTGTGACTCGTAAGCCATGGCTTGCCCGAGTCGAAGCAATATTGACATCCCGAGAAAGATTGACTAGAGAACCAGAAATGCAAGGCTGGATTCATCACACTGATGCATCAACAAAGCCGACTTATCCCGTATCCCCTGAAATGTGGGCGTGTATGGATCGTTTCTTCTTCCACCACTATTGCGCCTGTTTCAGAAACGGCGCGTTTGCCAGAGCTAACAGTTCCATGTGAGTGCTTTCTCCATTCATTCTTCCAGGTAACCCATTCCTGCATGGGTCAGACCGATGCTTAACATGTGTGGTGAGTGATCAACTTTACGCACAATTGTCTTGTGTTCTTGACCGACGTATTCTAGATGATCACGGTAAGGGCCCTCTGATTATTCATCTCTCAATAGTTTCTAATTAATCTCTTATCAGACATAGTAGGTCTGTTTCTTGCTCTGTTACTTTTTCTCATGCTTTTCATCAAGATCGACGGATTCGGGAGCTGTGAGCTATTTGTTGCCATCGTCAGAACAATACGCTCACATGGCATCCAGATCCAGATGAGCTACAGAACTCGCCAGTGTTCATTGCGTGCGTTGTCTGGTGGAAGTCTTACATCTCTAATTTCCTCTTCCTTAGGATTGGTTCTCGCGCGTATTTTTTCTATCTGTTATTCCAATGCTTCATAAATCGTGCGTCTCATTGTTCCAGTCATTAGAGTTTGACTCGTTGACAAACTACGACAGCATATCTTGATGGATTGGATGATCGACGAGGCGCCCATCCTTTTAAATCTCTGATCCTCGGTGCTCAGGGACCATATGTTGGTTTGCCGTCACACTCATTCCTTGCCTATATGGGACCGACCGTACGTATTCTGATGCTGGACTGCCGGTAGGTACCGAGCTTCTACCTATCCCATCTTTTTTTGACTAGGATCAAGAGCAGAAAGGAAGAAGGACAGAGTCTGTAGTGAGGAGGAGTACAGGAAAGTGATGGGAGCCGTTAGCCAGTTGCCTCCTCATGTGGAGCATTTGGTTATACAACTAGGTGCACTAATCTGACGTTGGATATCGTACGCTTTGCTAATCAATTTCTTCCAGGCATTCCGATCGCGTACCCACGCATGGTGTTCTTGGAGACTGCGATGGACTCAAAGATGAATCCTCTCACAGTAATTAGCCGTAGTGGGCATGCTTTTACTGGATTCTTGAACAAATTCAATGGAGAGCCAGAGCTACTTGATGACTTGGTATGTGGTTTCTGACCTTATGAGTTGACTCCTATAGACATGGTGGCTTTTGTTTAGAACGACCACTGGACAGCCAAAACCCACAAGGTACGGACGAATGGACATTTCATCTCCTGATACTGATGATCCATGATTATCAAAATCAGGAAGAACGCAACTGGTTCATCAAACAGCTTCAGGGCGTTTCAAGGACGAAACGCCTCCGCATCACATTCCTGTCTGGGGACGTCCATTGTGCTGCAGTCAGTGTCTTGAAGACCCTCCCTCCACAAACTGGAAACAAGAATAGAGCCCCAGATATCCCGCCTGGTATAGACTACCGGTATATGGTTAATGTGGTGACGAGCGCCATTGTCAACACGCCGTTTGTCTCCGCCTTTTCTTGTTCGCAAGTGCTTGAATTTTTGATAGTCCTCCTATTGGCGTCATTGGCATGGTTTCCACGTTGGCCACGAAGACGCACAAGACGCTCCATCACGCTGAAACGGACGAGATTATGGTTTAAATGTTATCACTGCATGTTTCTCCATCATTCACCTTTCTTCTTCGTAGGTGCCGCTTTTTACGCATGATCCTGACGGTACGCCACGTACGAAGAACAAATACATCATGGGGCGGCGAAACTGGTGTGCCGTATGGTGGGATCCGAACTCGGGGGATATGGTGTTCGACATTCGGGTAGAGAGAGGGAAGGGGTTGGGTGAGAGTGTTGGGTACGTCTACGCCCATCAATTGTGGCAATGCTTCAACGGTGTTGCAGGTATCCAGTTCGAATCCCTCCTCCACAGTGGGTGGCAGGATCATGACGTGTTTTTGTAGCTTTCCTATTCACCAGTGTTTCTATCACGCACTTCCTACGCAATATTACGAGATTCATAGCAACTCGGTCAGGTCAACATCCATGACAGGTATATTAATCTCTTCCTCCGTCTCCATCTCCCCTTCCTGTTCTACATCACCATCCCCAACTCCTTCCAATACCTCAGAATTATACCCACTTTCCGTCTCCAGCATGGGGGGGTAATCAACGCTGGATGCAGCAGTAGGTGCAGGCGAATGGGCTTGGTCATTATCCTCTGGAACCACTAACATAGGAACAACGAGGGAAGACGCGGATGCAACCCCGGGCTCGTCTTGTGCAATAGATGTTTCACGAAGAGGAGAAGCGGTATGGACAGACGCTTGGCGCAGCTCTACTTCCCTCGCGCGTTTCTTGGCTGCGTTTTGTTGCCTCCGCATTCCTTTCTGGGACTTCTTTTCTGCTTCGACTTTTTCTCTCTCCGCTCTCAACGCCGCCTCGACTTTGGCTTCTTCTTCCTCCCGCTCATCAAGTTCCCATTGCTCTTTCATAAACTCGGGGTAACGCTCGCACATTGGTCGCCAGGTTTGCCGTGTCGACGGTTTTACGTCCTCTCCTGATGAACTCCGGAGGAAGGCCTCGATATCAGGAGGTGGCGGGAACTCGAAATGAGGGCCAGGGTTGATCTTGACCCGCGCGTAATTGAATAAAGATATGAACGGATAATAGCCGAGCGTCCCATCATCAAAAGGATTTTCCTTGTGCTCCCGCGGAGCGCCTTCTTTAGCACGCTTCTTTGAGCTCTCTTTGTCCCTTTTTCGCGATGCGGGTGTCGATGGTAACGGGAGATAATCATACATATCACCAAAGGCAATGCCTTGACATTCTCCATTTACAAAGAACGCAATGTGGGATCCTTTGATTACAGGAAGCGGTCGTAAAACAGGTGTTTCCGTTCCTGGACCCTTGCGTTCTGGTAAACTTTTGGCACCCGACGTTTTCTTGTTGGGAGGAACCGAAGGCAACGAGACCGTAGCGGATGCCTTGTTGGAAAATTCCAAGAGTTTTATCATCTCCTTGCTTTGAGGATATTCGAGGCTCTCAAAGTACTCTTGACCTTTGAACTCGATGGCGATGCGTTCCCGTTTCAAATGTGCGGGATCATGGGGGTCCGCGGGATCAGGCATCCGTCTCGGGGGCAGGAAGATGTACATGCCGATGACGTCTCCTGTGCGGAATCCACGACCGTATGGGCGGAGACGCGACAGTGTGACCTTTTCGCCGGTCTTGTCCCTAAACCCGTATGAGTAACCATCGAGCCCGGCCGGTCCATTGAGGGGAGCTTCGCGTCGTGCCCAGCCAAGACGGACGTGGCTGCCCTCGCGCATGTTGATGTCTGGTGGGTCCGGTGGGCGGTCTCCGCCGCCACACTCTATACGCACCTCCAAGTACCACGCGCCCTGTCTGACGGGCGCGTTGCACCGAGCGCTGCGGAAGCCGCGCTCGCCGAGGAGGCCAAGTCCGTCTGGGGTGACTTTGACGAAGGAGCTGCGGTCCTCCCAGCTGACGCGAAAGGACGGGGGTTCGCTCTCGATGGTGCGGCAGGGCAGCACGGAGCCGGGGGGTGCGACGCCGGCTGGGACGTAGCGAAAGCCGATCCTGTTCATGGCGAGCTGTTCAGTGATGTGATAGGTGACGTTGGGGGAGTCTGGGAAGGTGGGGAAGCGGGAGATGGTGAGGCGTGGGCGGGAGAAGAGGTCATGGCGGGCGGGGAGGACGACGTTGGCTGCGGGGTTGGAGTTGGAGTCGGACGGTGCTGGTGAGGGTTCGGGATGGGCTGGCGCGACTTTGCGTTTCTTTGTGGGGTGGCTGCTTGGCGTCGACGGTCGCGATGACTCGGAGAGAGGCGGCATTAGCGAACTGACTTACAACCCAAGCGTAGTGGTCATTAGGAACACGTGACGGTGTACTTGTCACCCCATGCTTGGAGGAATCTTGAACTGTTTCCGTGATGACTGCCCTGCGGTGAGTCCAGTCTCTCAGATCTCAGAGATAGATTGAATTGAAACGCTCTCAGGCGCATTCAAAAAGTGCAGTGTGCCTCCGCTTGCACGGATTATGTAGCTCACCGCATGCTAGGAATTGAAAGACATCATCGACAAGCCGATTGATGTACGTACTCCTCCGATGGCCGTGCGGTTATGCCGTTCATCAATCAATTAACCCACTTGCATAGGGAATATCGGTGGAACCGGACGAGAGCAATCTGTTCCTCTGGCACTGTACGATCAAGGGCGCGGTCAGCACGTCCCATATATCCATACACTCCCTTAACAAACAGTATCGCCCCCAAGTCCGACAGTCCATACAAGGGTGGAACATTTCGCTTCAAGGTCGAGCTGCCTTCCAGCTTCCCTTTCAAGGCACCAAGTGTAAGCCGCATGTTCTACTCGTATGCGTTACTTTTCCCCCCCCAAAACGTTCCCATTCATCGTCTTACATTCCATTAATCCGTCATCTCGTTGTGTTACGTGTCCAACGTTGCCACCCGACAGGTTGTGTTCCAGACCAAGATCTACCATCCTGGCATCAATGAAGAAGGCAGTATCTGTGTTCCTATTCTCAGAGACGAGGTGAGTCCACGGATGTCCTTGGACTTGTATAAAGGCATCGTCATGGGAGATGGCTGATCTGTTCCAACGTTGCCAGTGGAAACCATCCATTTCATTGTCGACGGGTAAGCCCATTGATATCGTCGGGACGGTTCCGGTACGAAAAAATATTGTGTAGTACTCGCAATCATTCAAGAGAAGGTGAACAACCCAAGTGCTGAAGATCCGTATGAACCGGACATCGCCGCTGTAAGTCGTTGTAGCGTTTACCCTTTGCCTTGACAACCTAGATGTGGTGATCTAGCTATTAAAGACGGACAAGGCCAAATTTTTGACCACTGCGAAGGAGTATACAAAGAAGTGGGTTGGCCCATGCATTCGGTTCTGCGAATTCTGACGTTACCCAAAATACAGACATGCTATGTAGCGTTAGAACGAGTATGAGTGTAACATGACGCACAGATGTATCTTACTCCCGCAGCCATCAGCTTGAATATCACAGAATGTTAATGTAGCAGTACCCGAAAGCGGCAGACTGAAGCGGCATGCCGTGTAGGGATGAGACACCAAAGTTGCCCCACGGGGGGTTCGAAGAGTACTACAGTCTCGTAAACGCGCAACTCGTGTTCAACACGTTCCTCCTCCCAGAGTCCGAGATCTAATCTGTTCCTTCCGCTTGCGTCAGGCAACGTGTTCAAAACGAGGGAGAACACCCGCCCATATGCACCGTCTTCGGTACGTTTGGCTAATTCGCGTGTATCACCTCAATTCATATTCTTCTTTACAGCAAAAAGTCTGACCAAGCCAAGTCTCGTCCGGTCATTGACGACTCTTCCTTCTACCAAGACGACCATCTCCCTTCAGCCGACTCTTTTCGCGCCTCCCTCATCCTTCCAGAGTGTGTTTCTTCCACCTCCAATGTCCCTCTCTCATACTACATACCCACAGACTCACACGCCGGTTCACCCTTCTTCGCACCCCCTCCGGAAACCCTGTCTCCCTCGTCGAGCTCAAGCTTAAATTCGCTGAACAGAGAGCCCGGGGCGCGCCGAACCAAATCACAGAGGCCGAGGAGGCTATGATTTTGCAAACCCTTGGCCGCATCCGCTCCAAACACGCCTCGTCCACTATCCAACTGACTCGAGATGATACAAACACAAGCAGCGCCAGCGAACACGGCATAGACTCCGACTACACTCCCGAGCGTTCTTCACATCTTTCCAGTAACACGTCGTCCACCAACTACCCTGCTTCCTCTCTCACTTCATCACCCAAGTCCACCAAGCGGTATAGCAACAACCTCTTTTCCTCCGGACGCCTTCGAGATTACGGCTATTTTCGCACAATCTCGCAGAGAACTCATCGAAGTGCCGTCTCGATCACGCTTACAGAGTCAAGCCAAAGTCTGAGGGAGGAGACTTCTCTCCACTCTATCGACAGTCTGCGACCTCCTGCATCAGATAAAGGTCATTCTGCGTCCCCTCCCTCCAGCCCTAATGAAAAGACTCCCGTCGCCCGCACCGCATCGCTCATATCCTCTATCGAAGACATCCCGCCACAATCTACTGTAGACAGTGGTAGTGATCTTCCTATATCTAACCGAGTCTCTGCCGCACTCGCAGAGGTCATTCGAGAGTTTGAAGAGGAAGCTGAGGACGAGATTGTCTTGCTGCGAAATAGGGATTCGGTTTCTCTACCTGATCATCCACGTGTAGTGGATGACACAACGGAAACGTCGGAAGCAGGTGCTTCGGTAAGACTCAACACCTTCCGCTAATTTATCGCTTCTTACGTGGAATCTGTAAATCAGCCCATCCACCATCGATCGTCTGCCGACTATGAGGCAGGGACCGCAATATCGTCCGATGGACAAATTACCACAGAGCCTGATTCTCGGCGGCTATCGCCCACTCCATATGGGCGTCCCGGCACAACCTCACCCACTCCTCGCCTGCCTGGTTACATTCCAGGAATGCCCCGGCCCATGACTCCACGCGAACTCTCCTTTGATACTGAAGACATTCGCTCGCATTCTACCACGCCACGCGCTTCGTCACCCATCCCACCTACCAATGGGCAGAGCATACACATGACCACCTCTTCTACCCTAGTCAGACGAGGCTCCGATGCTTCCCGAAATACTCCCCGTCCCACTTCCCCTCAGACCCATTCAAATTTAAACTTTCATTTATCACGGAGCAGTACTGGAAGACGTACACCAGACCAACGTGATAGTACGAGTGGCACTGAGCAGGAGGGGCCAGTTACATCATCAGTGTTTATCCGACGCCGACCAGTGTCCCCGTTGTCTGCCCCTGCCTTCCAGCCGATGACGGTTTCCCCTCGACCCAGCACACCGTCGAACATCACGTGGACTATCGGGGCGAGCCCTGAAAAGGCTCGTGTCAAATCCGAGGGTCGATCAACCCACAGCAGAAGCGGCAGCCAAAGCACTGAAACAGACGCTCAGGTCGGCATGGATCGTTCCAAATCACCCACAAGGTCTTTGCGCTCTTCAGAGTCCTCCGGGCCCCCACAGGCAACCTCTGTGTCAAAGTCTGTTCCTGCAGATTCTCGTGCGCAGTCCAGCTTGTCCAATTATGACTTTGGCTCCACGCTATCCTTTGGTAGTCGCGGTCCTCGGTCTCCAACTCCAACTCAGACCCGTAATACGGCGTCCCCTACACTCGCTTATCCCGACCCCAACAGCAATCCAGCTCGTTCCTCTAAGCAACACTTCAAATCTTCTTCCAACTTTTCTCTGGGTGTTTCGCAACTTTCATTATCCCCGCTTGTCAGTTCTTCTCGCTCCTCTTTAGAGTCAACAGGCTCGAGTTACCATTCTTGGGAACCTGGTCAGAAAGTTGGTGGTGCTTTTGATATATTCAATGCTTCCGTCTGTCAAACACCCACTTGGTATGGTCTGGACAAGTCGGACTCCCTAACATTTGGTAGCTCTCAAGATGAATGCGACTTTGAGGGGATTGTTCGGCGCTACGCCGGGCTCACCAAATCTGACTTCGTTACCATACAGGAGAAGCTTGTTGGGGCTGCCCTTCACAAGGCTTCCTTTCCAGACACTCGTGAGAGGTCAAATTCTTTGCGTAGGCGAAGACCCTCAACCTCTCAATCAAATTACTCAACCAATGGCCGCGTGAGTGCTCCTACCTCGAGGCTAATTCATGCTGATGTGATGCCCAGGTCGTAAGTCCAACGCCAACTCAGACCAGTCCCGCTGGTCGGCGATCCCCTGCCTTGGACAATAAGGCAAAGGCTAGCGCATTGTTGGAGTCAGTGGTGGATAGCATACCCATCACCCACATAGATACCAAGGTTGAAGAAAATCCTCAACCTGAGATCTCTCCCACTACCCGAAGAAACCGGGATCTTGCGCGTGCATTGGGCTTCAGTAACGATGGCTCGGACCGTCTTATCGTACCTCAGCTGTCCGACCAGGACTCATCATCTACCTCGGTTTCACCGACTGTTGAGGCCATCTTACCTCCTGACTCTCCTCAAGATGTGGAGAATATTGTTCCTCAGAGTGCACGGCAGTTGCGGACTGACACATCATTATCTCCTGGACCACTCCCGCAACGATCCCAGTCCATGCGAAATCCTCGATTAGTACCCATTGATCAGACCGAGCTTGCCAAAGAGATTCAGCGAAAGGCGGATGCGGCTACGGCTGCACTCATGAAGTCTCCTGGAAGAAAATTCACTGACGTAAACGCGTCGACGTTATCTGTCTCTCGGAAGAAGATTGACCCAAGCCAGATTTCCGAGCCTCGACTGTTGTCGGCCCCCACCAGTGTCGAGACAGTTCCACTCCCCATCTCAATCTCGCCACCTCAAGTTAGCCCGCAGCCTTCACTTGGTATTACTCAACGTATGCGACGCATTAGGGACACACTCAGAGTAAAGCCAGTCGCTCCGAGTGGCGATGAAACTGTCCCCGACATCCAGGTGCATTCTGCGCCCGCTGCGCAAGGTCTTGGTCGGCGGCCAACCCTTCCATTGGCAAAATTTGGTCCTGGCAGTGCGACTGAGTTGGCCAAGCTCAAGACCGCGAACTCTAGCCCTCCTGCGTCGGCCGCCCCTGGTCTCAAAAAAGGGTTTATGGCACGTTTCCGAAAACCTCGCACGGTGGACAGCGCAGGAGATAGTCAATCGAGCGTACATTCTCGAACCTCGCCAACCACATCTTCCCCTACAGCATCGTCAAATCAAGGACACGTTCGAGGGAATATTTTATCACCCACTCCTCCGGCAGTTACAAATCCACCATTGGGTGAAGCCAGTATTCGTCCCAGCCTGGACGCCTCTGCCGTTCATGCCAATGATGTCGACTCTGCTGCTGTCAAGCAACTGTTTGAAGCAGCATCAAAGATTGGACTTGATCAAGCCGCCCTGAATGACTTGCTCACACGCTCTACTTCCATTTCTCGAGCCAATATGTTGGATCGAAATACACCCGTCGATAGGCACCTTAGTGAGGACGATCAGTCCAATGGTACAGACATGAAATCTGTAAGAAAGCTACCTATTCAGAAGCATGGTCAACTTCGCCAGAACCGCCAAATCTCTGAGAGCGCTTCCGTCATTCGAAGAACTCTCATCTTTCCCTCGGAGTTCCGGGGTTCCAAGGTTGACCTGAGTCAGACGAACAGGAAACCATTCATGCGACACCGCCGCTCGGGTAGCGGGACATCTGCTCAGTCAGCTCGCTCTGTGCATGACCGAGCACCGACGCCGCCGCCTCCCAAATCAAACGGTGGCCGCCGTTTCTCAAGCGAGAGATCGCCACCGGTTCCTGGCGTGGCGGCGTCTATCGGTGCACAGGCCGAGGCACTCCTCCGAACACCTCACTCGAATGCTGCGGTTGAGAAACCAAATTCCCCGTACGATTCTCTGTACGTAATACATTTCCCCTGCAAACTATATTTTGACTTTCATTTGATCAGCTATGAGATGTACACTGGTGAGAGCAGGCATACGAGTGCCGCAGTTGACGACACCGGAACGGATCGCGACCTCGGTGGAACACCCATTGCGGAAGGACCCGCCGTCGAAGTGATTGAAATGGCCAATGGCGAGACTGTCTGGTAAGTCCTCATACTCATTTGACGGCATTTATGACTGATCTTCGTTCATAGGCAGATCGTCAACAGCTTGAGGGAGGAGGACATCGATTCCTTGTACCCTAGCAGGACCAGTATGGGGTCGGATCATTCGACGCGAGAGAATGGTGACGGTTTACAATTGTTGGTCAAGGAACACGCTAGGTCGACATCTAAAGCTAGTGGTTCTTCGATCAAATCCCGCAAAAGAGCTTCTCAGAGCAAGTACCGCCCTGAGACCAAGGTAAAGTTCCCGCCTTTGTCAGAATTGCTCTGCAAACCGATGTCCTGCGATCCAGGTTTTTTATAGCTCTCCTGCACACATTGGGCGCCTTATAGAGAGCCTTTCCCAAGGGATGGACGCTGGATCGTTCAACTTTATCATTAATCAACCCCCTGATCAATCTGCTGTGAATTCCTTCCATTCTGGCTCTGATACCCAATGGACCGTTGAAGACAACTTGGATCATATGCTTGGCGCTCTCGGAAATGCATGATTGTTGAATTTATTTTGACGCTATTTCCCTCCTTTTTTGCGGTCTTATTGTTGCATTCATTTACTTGCTGATTTCATTTACGCCTTGCAGCATTTGCTGTATCCGTATCGTACACACTATGGGATATAAATAAGCGAATTTATCACAAACACAGCTCGTCAAGTCAAACTCCAGTCCAACCAGCGATTGAGGTTAAGCGCAAGGAGCGCCTCGAGTAGAAATAGCTCGTCTGTGAAACTGTACTCCAAGGTACCATGCGAGGGTCCGATGGGCGTCGCTTGGGCGTACCGGCAGTAAAGAGCAATCGGGGGCGTGTTGGGGCCCACATACAGCTGAGTACGCTCCGGATAAATAAGAGGGAGGAGACCCAAAAGAACGACGCGCACCTCGTACGACTCCGAGTCACGGCTGCGGCGGCGCCATTCATAGAACCGGCCGTCTGCAGCCTGGAACTTGCGGGCGCTGGAAAACACGCAGGGGGTCAGCAGGCGTCCTGTGCGAGCGCAAAAAAATGAAAATGAAAATGAAAATGAAACAGTAGTACTTTGGCGAGGACCCGGGCAGGACGAGGTGCTCCATGGGGCATTCCCTATCACCGACGGTGAGCGCGCCGAGCCGGCTGCCGTGCGCGTCCCAGTCAAACGCCGCGACGGGGTGTCTGTTGCTCGAGATCTGGGCGGGGGGAGGGGGGAGGGGTGAGCGGCACGCCGTGCGCGGGCGGCGGGAGCGGACGTACGGTCGTGCGGGTCAGGCACGGGGCGACGACGGCGGTCTCGAACTCGAAGAAGACGGGCTTGGTGTCTTCGCCGATGACGATGCATGCGTCGCGGGGGTCGTCTCTGCCTGAAAAGTAGACTTTGAACTGGAAACGAGACATGGCGAGGGGGGTGCTCTGGACGCCATCGAAGTCGGGCTAGATATACGGGGGGAGAGAAAAAATATATATAATATAAGGGTTTGGGCTGCGGTTGCGATGTTTCCAGTCGGTACGGTCTCAGAAAGCACGGGGTCCACGGGCAGGATATGCCACATCGATTGGGGGGCGTGGTGGACCGATAAAACAAACGTTTCATTGAAGATCTGCTCGGAGGAGTAATCGATGGTCAGGTTGCTTGCTTTCGACAAGGCGATCAATTGTCAGCTAAAAAGGTTAACTAGTACTTCCCGAGAGCCTTCCAATTCTAGCATGAGAGGCAGTAAAGGTTACTTGTTTCCATGTGCGCAGGGTCTCACTCACGTCAAGCAAGTAGGGTGCAAGAAGAAAAAAAGTGTATTCCAAAAATGTAAATGTCGGTTCACGAGTTTACCTTCCAGAGTTGCCGCTTGCGCATTTTTCGGGTGATGTGGACAGCGCTTCCACTCATGTGACCCCCGCCAAACGCAAGTACCACCGTCTCCTCTGATCCATGCCCACGCGCAATCCCCCTTTTTCTCAGCTCAATGGCATCCTTGGCGAACTTAAACCGACACTGGTCGGATCCTGGGAAATAGGTCTAGCACCGTAGACAACCACGAGGACCACAAACACGCACCAATCTGGAAAGTTGGTGACTCCACCGCCGCCTTGAACATGTCAAACGGCGCGAGGGAAAACACTTGCAGCAAGGTGTCACGGCCCTGTGATGAACTCGATTCGGAGCCTATTTCCAGGGCGTTTGGAAGGGTAACAGCGAGGAAATGAAAGACATCTTCTCGTAGTCTGCCCGCATATTGTCCAAACACAGACGTCACATGTGGCCGGGGGGTGAGCGAACCGTCCGATGTCAACGGGATGCTGTCAATGAACTCGAGCCATTCGCTAATCGTCTCCACACTGATCGATTGCCTGCAGGCCCCATACGCATATCCACACAGATCCTCCATCCCGCCAAGTAAACATCCAGCCGCGAGAACACCTCGTGCATTTTCGGGCCGAATCAAGTTAATGGAAATGGGGGAATAAAGATACCCTAGCGCTAACAAAGCGGGTTATCAATGATCTCAGATTGTTGATGCATCAAAGCAATACCTATGGCAAAACCCTGTCAAATAAATAGATCAGTACTCAGGTCCGTAGATGAGAATAAAAGCTCCGTCCAACACAACCTCCGAGGTGCCAGTGGTGCATGATAACAATATCAGCAGCCAATTTTCAAATGGCAGGCGCGCAAACACACACTTCCCAGCCATTGGCCGTACACGGTGGCGGAAATGAACGGAGACGTGACCAATATATAGAGACGTACCTCGTGCGTGACCTCTGGCTCATGATCAAGATGCACGTATATTATTCTCTGAGCTCCTGTTTGGGGAGAAGTAGACATCAAGTGGGCAAGAAATGGGGAACGGGACAAGATGATCGCATGTAGCCGGTAGGTGTTTTGATGAACGTGCTTGGTATGGTTCAGCGGAAATTGGAAGAGACCCATAAACAGACTGGCTCACGAGGATCGTGTCTGCGTAATTCTAAAGTTATGTGAGATCAGTGGGCGTCTTGCGCGACAACAGGTACCCACACCAGCCTGAAAACCTGCATGATACAAATGGTTTACAATCTGTTCATTGTGGAGTTGGTAAGGAGTACTGGAGTGGCATTACGTCTGCATGCATGCCAGAGATAAAAAGGATGGTGCTCACTGTGAATATCCGTTAGATGGAGCGAGTGAGATAGTCGAATCATCGGCATATGGGTGCTCAGATGGGTGGGAGCCGTTAGTTGGAGCGTGACCATTCAGGGCGATGGGGGACGAGGAGGACGCAGTGTTCATGACAGTTTTCTCGACAAGCGATGACCAACTGCAAGCGACTCGCTGCTCGGTGTCACTTGCACGCAAAACTTTTTCGTGTCAACTCAAAAAGATGCGTTCATTGACGTGACAACTACATGCGTGACAGTCACATAACGAAGTCACATGACTCACGCAGAGGTACTCAAGCTACGTATTCTTACCTAGTTGACCGCACAAGTGACTGAGCTGGAAAGGAAAGGAAAGTACGACGAGGTTATGTTGGCGGTGTTGGTGCTTGACCTCTCTCGACAGTTCGCGGTACGAAAACATATCATGTTTATATCAGTCAAGTTATTGCAGTTGACGAGGTGCTTTTACTATCGGGATTGGTATTAAACGTTTAGAACCTGAGGGAAATCGAGTGACACCTGTGAACGTCATGCTGGCCGTCGTAAACTTCCAAGGAAGGAAAAGGTGAATAGACGAGGACGACGGGAATGACAGTCTAGACGTCTATGGGTGAACAAGGAACCAGATCACATCCGTCACCCAATGCTATCCGGTCCCTGTTCATCCTAGGGGGTCTCGGAGCGGCATTAGCTCGAGAGAGAGCACCACGTTGTAAACGCATCCAAATCCATCACAGTCCCAAATCCTTCTCCACTTTCAGCCATCGAAACAAAATGTGTCATCAGGTTATGCGCAATACCACGCTTCTCAGCCTCCGGCCCACAGATTGCAGGGTAAGGCGGTAGTTCAGAAGAATACCGGAGTTCCTCGGATGCATTGCACAAGGAGACATCAAGCTTTGTTGACATCAGTGCATAGTGATCATGGGGACACAGTCCGCAGAACAGGGGTAGTTTGGCTTACCATGTGAGACCTGTCCGATGCAAAGTTATCGAGGTATACATCAGCAGGGATCACCCTAAAAAGACTGAAATAATCGTTTATCGCTACGGTCACATCAGTCACGTCGGCCGCACCTCTGATATTCCACCGGAATGTCAGTACCCAGTGGGAAGGTCTGTTCAACGTATACTAAACAAAATCCCGGCGGGATGAGCATACGAAACAAATCAAGCAGTATCCATTACGTACCTCTCCAGTAACATGGGACGGGGAGATGGGTATCAAGATCATAGATCCAAGCGTGTCGCTCGTTGACTGGATGGCACCCCGTCGGTTGGTTATGCATTCGCGGGCGCAGGGCGCAAATGACATGATAATCCCATATTATCGCGGTATCTTTGGCTGAGCCCATTCGCTGATTCCACAGTGCCACCTGTTCGATATACTTGAGCGTCCCGGCGCATGAATTGCCCATACATATATTAGTCACCGTTCTCGTCGGGTTCGAGATAAATACGGAAAAAACATCCCATTTCTGCCCTGCTTCAAATGGACTTGAAAAACGCTTTACAAGCCAATAGATGTTCTCTTCACAATAGCGGCTTGTGTAGACGCTGTCGTTGCAGGAGGGAAGTGCGGAAGTAGAGTCCATCGTCAACGATTTGCACTCCGCTCACTGCTGTCTGAAAACGTGAATTATTCGCATGATATCGCTAATTTTAATTATTATTTTCACTCACAGATCAGCTGAGAGCACTTCTGTCAAGATCGTGCCAGTGCGCATGTGCAGGGTCCAAGTCACTGACCTTTCTTGGATCAAAGCTAAGATTTCTACCCAAGGACACCAAAAAGAGGCCAGCTCAAGCAGGGTGCCGACAGCAGGACGATAGTCCGGCTCCAACCTTGTCATGTCAACAGGAACATGGAGCAACATAACACCAACTGGGAGATAGCTTCCGCTTACCTCCATTCCCTCTGGCTAGGGTCGAATTCTCATGACTTCAGATGAAGCACAGCTATGCTGATATACTTCAACGCCGATTGCTGCGTCATTAGCCTCAGCACTGCATCACGGCCAACACACTCACTGGAGTCCTTTATCAACCCATCAGATAATCTCCCCCGAACGTGCGTCGAGAACGAAGGTCGTCCAGTTAGTGTTGCTGTTAAATTGCTCCGTACATCTCCAAATTCTCAGTAAACGGGGCGAACACGCGCAATGGATACTAACAGCTTAACGCCCTAGACCTTGTCATGGTGCGAATAAATCCTGATCATATTGACTGCCCGCGTTCGAGGACAGCGAGGATGGCAAGGGATTATACACAGGAAACACTGTAGGTTGACGTGGGTGTGCTTTGGAAGTGGCGGACTGCGGGCCAGTGGGAGATTTATTTTCACAGTGTGACTTACTCAAGTGCATATACCATTTTTTTTACCAACATGTCTCGGCGACTTACTGAAACGTCGGCGGGTTAACCAAGGGTCTTCAGACCCCGTGCCTCATGGAAGTGCTTTGAGACCTCGACTATCGAAACGAGAAGGGTGAAGCACCACGATATTCCGACTACGGAAATCCACGCGACTGATGTCCCATGCCTTTCGCATATGGCAGTGTGAACCCGGATGAAACTAGAGCCATGAGAAGACTCATGAAGTCACCAATCAAGCCTGCGAATGCTGTCAGAGGAGACCGGAGATGAATTGATGGAAGGCGGGAATGTACTTGAAGTATGCAGGGAAACCTTTGGACACAAGGTTTACGTCTATCATAAAGAGTTTGATATCAACGGATAATTACACGCTTTGATCGTGTTCTTATGGGTTCTAGCATTCCGACCGGAGATGATGTAGAGAATCAAGGTCCAGGTGCAAGGAGGTCGCGATTAAAGGTGGGCGAAGTATTGTCGCAATCTAGGGCATATTAGCAATTAGGCAGGCAGCGCTCCCTAGGTGCCGGCGGACATCATGATAGTCTACATCATGGGCTATGAAACGGGGTTGGTCAGTGAAGACCTCGATCATAGATTTCGAGCCTCGGCAAGGGTATTAGGATACTCACAATCTTCAACTTCTCCCCATCTTTCTATCTGACTTGCTACTTCGACTTGAGCTGCGAGAGCTGCCTGTTCTGCCGTCAAATAGCGCTTGACGAGGGCGAGGGCAATGAAGAACGATTTTGTGACGTAAGTCGCTCGCTCCATGGCTGCACAGAATAATATACTTAGCTATCCGATTCGACACCCATCACCACGACATACCTGCCATTTCCCATGGGTCCATTTGTGCGAGGACATCACCGAGGACTTGCCGTGTTTGCTCGGGTTGTGAGTGGAAAGAAATAGATCGATGGACGTGTATCTCAATATCAAAGGTATTCCTGGCCCATTCCAGGAGCGGGTCCCAGTGCTGTTCTTGCAGCTTGACCAGTGGCTCAGGATCGTCATGGTGAAAACTATGCATGAATGTTAATTGACATCCGACCCATTCTTTGTTACCATACCAGATGGTATCTGTGTCCAGGTAATTTAGCAATGCCTTTTGCACTTCCAGCCGAGTTTCCTTGTCACGCAGAGCATCGATAGCCCTGGATGCGATGGATGTCTAGAAAGTAATGGAACGCATTCCCTGGTACCAGACTAAATGGCCTACCATTGGTAGCGCGTGTGGTTTCAACAGCGTCGCCTGATTCTCCCACTCACTGGCGATGAGCGTGGCTACCAAACGCTTGTGCTCTGGCAGCAACAACGAATGACCAGATGGTGTCTTGAGTGCACGCTTGTCCAACGTGACAGCAATGCCGTCTGGCCTAGAGTCAATGCTAACAGTCTTCCAGAAACGCTTCAGGGTTTTCTCAGCACCTGAGAACACACTTGAGCACGAGCTACTAAAACAACCAATGACGTACGGTTAGTTTCCGAGCCCAGTCGGTTTTCTTGTGAAGTAGCAACGTTTCGAACGGTGAACGCCGCCACAGGCGAACGTTGATGAGAAGCTCGAAAAGCGAGGCTTGACCGGACGCAGTGGAATATACTACGGTAGGACATGTTGCACACTTTGACAATGCCAACGCGAAAAAACGATATAAGTCACATGAAGTGACGTCACGTGTAGAGGGGAAGCGGGATTGAACTTTCCCTGTGCTACAACGAACCTAATGAAGCGGAAGACCGTTGCTAGACTTCCTGGTGCAGACAATCAACCCCGGATCTCCGCATTCTTTTCCCAGCAATCCTCTTCCCAAGGGAAGCGTCTACGTTCTCCAAGCCCCACTATCGACTTGACGCGCGAGGATTCGGAAGTCGAAGAACAGCTACCTATTAAGAAGTTGAGGGTCACAAAGGGGATTTCTCGTGCAGATCAGTGGCGCTTTGACAATACGCTTCAAAGACCCGTCTCGGGGAAGGATGAGGACGAGAAGGAGAGGCGCCGCGAGGAGTTTAAACGCGCTTTGCTCGCAGAAAACAGTAGCTTTGCGCGCCAACGCTCTCACCACTCACAGGAGGCTCAGCCATCTGAGGACGAGTGTCCCCAGAGCCAAGATGATGCTTCCGAGTCCGATATCCAAGAGGATGTATTCAAGAATCTCACGGAAATATTCTCTCACAAGTCTGGCAAGACGAAGCGTAAAAGACCCTCGGCAAAGGGCAAAGGGGAAGCACTAGGGCCTAGCGGACAGCCATTTACACCGGCTGAACTACAGGCAAGTTACCCGACTGGTTCCATGTTGTTCTTAACAAGCATTCCGTTTCATCTCAGTCATTGGAATTCATCAAGGATCACCCAGGAGTGGTTTTAATGATTGAACTGGGTTACAAATACTACTTCTTTCAAGAGAGTGCCACGGTGAATGTTCCCGCTCATCGGACATCCTATCTTGCTCATTCTCATCGTTAGATTGCTAGCAAGGAACTTGGCATAGTAGCGTATCCTCGTCGCAATATGCTTACCGCTTTCGTCCCTGTCCAACGTCGTGACGTACATCTTAAAAAGTCAGTTCTCCATTGCTGCACCCTCAGTGTTTCTCAAGCAACTTCAGGCTGCTCTCAAAAGGATATAAAGTGGGGATTGTCGAGCAAGTAGAGACGGCAGCACTCAAGAAAGCCAGTGACACTAGGCACTCTATTTTCGAGAGAAGGCTGACTCATTTGTACACGGCAACAACGTAAGGGTTGTGGACTTTGCATCCTCCAGATGACGATAGATATTCATAGGTATGTCGATGAGCTGGAATCCGTTGATGACCCGGATAAGCATGCCGCACCATCACTCGCTGGTTTTGTGGAAGTCCCCACAGGCAGTGGTGCTTCCGGGGACCGCGTGTTGATAAGTATGATTGCCATCACTCCCAGCACAGGTGATGTTGTTTGGGATGAATTTGACGGTGAGATGAGTTGCATGTAACCTCTTCCTCGCTCACTCTGAACGGCATAGATACCATCATGCGTTCTGAGCTTGAAGTCCGTTTAACATTTTGAATACAAATATTCATGCTTATGGACCCTTAGACCCGGCTTGCACACACTCGACCGGTGGAGCTAGTGCTTCCCGAACAGGGTCTGGGTAACCTCACCGAAAAAGTCCTACGTCATTTCGCTGGGTCAATATTTCCATCATTCATTTTGCAATTCTAAATCTGTTTTTTAAGATCCTTTCGTGATGGGCAGAAAATCCGTATTGAGCGCTACAAGAATGGAATGGAATTCTCCGCGGCATTTGATTTTGTGACAGAATTTTATTCTGACAAATTCAAAGCCAATGCCGGGGACTTTTCAATGAGTGAGTTTTCTCTTCCATAGATGGATGATGGATTATTGATAATGCGTTTGAGACGACACGCTTGCGATCATTGCAGGTCTTCCCCGGCAGGTTGTGGTTGCCCTAGCACATGCTATCCAGTACCTCTCGTCATTTCATATTGCGGACGCATTTCTTGGCGCTAGATTTTTCATGAAATTTGCGGACAGAACACACATGCTTCTGAACGCTAGTACATTGGCAAATTTGTCTGTACTTGGATCATTATTATTATCATGTCTGACTTGTTCTTGCAGGGAAGTATACCAAAACCAAACAGACTATACGGCCACGGGATCTCTGATTTGGGTACTTGATCGTACATCTACTAAATTTGGTGCAAGGATGCTGAAGAAGTGGGTCGGCCAACCACTCACGAATAGGCAGTAAGTCTAACAATATCTGCTTGATTGAAACGATTAATATGGTATTCATGTCTGCAGGCTGCTTCAGGAGAGAATCGATGCTATCGAGGAGATAATCACCAGTTCGTCGGAAAAGCTAGTCGCCCTTCGACAAGCCCTGAAGAAGCTACCAGACCTTGCCAAAGGGTTGTGTCGGATCCAGTACGGCAAGGTTAGATTTCCCTTACTGTATTCTTTACTAACGCTCAAGACCCTTGTAGTGTTCCCCACAGGAACTTGCTGTTTTATTGCCTGCGCTGAAGAGAGTTGCCACGGCATTTGACGGCTTCGAGGAGGCTTCACTGGGGGATTTCCGCTCCGACTTGTTGAATGAAGTCGTTGTCTCCCTACCGAAACTGAAATCTCCAGTACTGGAGTATCTAGGTGCAATATCACTCAAGAACGCCATTGAAGGGAAAAAAGAGTCTTTATGGAGAGATAGTCAGCGGTTTCCAAAGCTTACAGACTATGCATTAGTATGGCCCCTTTGACTTATTCTTGCGTTGCTTCCTAACGTGACCAGATGATTCAAACTGTTGAAACCGAGCTCGAAGAAGAGCTCAAGCGAAGTATGGGATGTTCCTCCCTCGATATAACCAGGGAAACTGATTGAAAAGTAGTCCGCAAACTTCTCAGAATGCCATCTCTTCAGTGGACCAGTGCAAAGGGGGAAGAAGTACGTTGTCTATCTCACTGTCAAGTTTAAACTGGCTTTAACATTACCTAGTTCCTTGTGGAGCTCAAGAAGGCCGAAAAGAGAGCTTATCCAGTTAGCTGGGATTTGATGTCAAGGTAAACGTAAATATATATTCACAGGGCTATTCTCATTTTTTCTTCTAGTACAAAGTCTCACAGGCGATACCATACCCCTGAGGTTAAAAAGCTGATCCAAGAGCGTGCGAGGTATAAGGAGTTGCTCGCGGCTGAAGCGAATAAATCATATAGCGCCTTTCTTGATGAGATTTCGCGATCTCATTATTCCTTATTACGCGATGTGATTAACAAGCTCGCAGTCGCGGATTGCCTACTCAGCCTCGCCCATGTTGCTTTGCAAGATGGCTACGTTCGGCCTGAGCTTACAGATGAAGATACTCTTGACATCGTAAATGGTCGTCATCCAATGGTTGAAGCACTGAGACCTGATCCGTTCGTACCTAATTCCATATCCATGGGCGGGGAATCTTGTCGGCATGTCATCATAACAGGCCCGAACATGGGAGGAAAAAGCTCTGCGGTCCGGATGGCTGCTCTGATTGCTATCATGGCCCAAATTGGTTCATACGTCCCTGCGCAAGCTGCGAGGATTGGCATGTGTGACGGAATCATGACTAGGATGGGCGGTAAGTACTCGTCGCCCCTGCTCGAGTGCTCTAGCTGATGCCTATATTAGCATCTGATGAATTAGCGCGCGGCCGCTCAACATTCATGGTTGAAATGGCAGAGACGAATGAGGTGTTGAAGACAGCAACCTCGAGAAGTCTTGTGATTCTAGATGAGCTCGGAAGGGGAACTTCAACTGCAGATGGAGTACGTATCTTGGTCTTCGATTACGGCCGTCCCTTATTTGCCTGCAGATGGCAATTGCTGACGCAGTTCTTCAACATCTTGTGGAAGCTGTCAAATGCAAGACACTGTTCATCACACACTACCCCCTCGTCGCCATCGATTTGGAACGGCGGTTCCCGGATGATGTTCAAAACCTGCACATGGGCTATACAACGGATAGTCGAATTGATGGTAGAAGAGACGTGACATTCCTCTACCACTTGACCGAAGGCATCGCTGAAGAATCGTTTGGAGTGGAATGTGCTCGCCTCGCGGGCATCCCAGAGAATATTCTCAGCGTAGCCACGGAGCGCTCCGAAGCATGTCGAATTGCCATGGAATCCCGCGGCAGGCTGAACAGGTGAGTTGCGTATATCATTAAACTTTTGGGTTGCCTAGCGTTTCTGTCCCAGAGCACGGCGGTGTGCCCAACTTGTCGAACAATGTCTCGCAAATCGTGATCCCACTGCACTCCAAGCACTCCGTACAAAGACTGTGTCTTCCATGCAGGCGTAGCTCGTTTCTCTGACAGTCTTGTTTACATAATTGACCGCGGTCTAAGGCTGGCTAGCACCTTTCTCCCAGCGGACTGCCCGTAGGTGGGTCACAGTATTGCGGTTTATAAAGCAGATGGCACACTACCACAGCGGAACAATGTATTATAGCGGAGCGACAAGCAACTGAGTAAACGCCACGGGCTTGCCGCGAGTGTGGAGTGGCGCTGACGTGCCCATAGTACTTCAGGCACCATCAATCCATGGTTCCAGTACTGATCCTTGGTCCCCTTTCTTTAAGACTGCAGCATTTTCCTTATTTGCTAGCAACCCTTATCTCACTATGGAGGTTCTTGTGAAAGTGAGGAGGACACCTCCAATCGCATGCGCCGTATTGGAAAGCAGCTTTCTCCACGATGACTATCGGCGAGTACAGGATGCTGTCCATCCTTTTGATCAATATCTTGTCCACAATTGCAACGGGGCACTTTGGCAGAGTGTTCGGAGAGTTTTTGACCCGAGCTTTGGTTGCATCTACTTCACTGTTGAGCTGAAAAATGTATCCGAGATCGCTCGGGTTAGTAGTGGTGCGTCTTCTGTCCAATATTGGTGAAACTGGTAGTGCCTTCAAAGATGTATGCTTGGACAGTTATCGGGAGTTCGGAATACTTCAAAACCCTACAGAGTACCATTAATCTATCCTTGACTGCATAAGTGATGGTCAATTTTTTTCAACAATGGCATCACAAATGCCAAAAGGAATCTACCCAACAATTGCACTGCTCAATTAGGATTCAGAGTCATACTGTGTTCACATTTGGCTTTGGCATCTATACAACTGTCTGATTTCTGGCACAGAGAGAACCACCTATTTCCTGACTTAACAACTCTCCTCTGTCTAGAGGAGCCAACTGGTGTCCATGCCCTTCATTCCCCCTTCCCAAAGACTTTCATCATGATATGTCAACATCTGACTCTAAAGCATAGTGTGAGTTGGCAGCAACAGTGCCATGTGGTAGTGTGAATTCTGGTTTCAATAGGGACAACATCATATAGCTGAGCATGTCAGCTGAGGCACCATCAGCTGACAGAATATCTGCATCATCTGCATCTTGATACACCTCTTCTATATACTTGGCAGCACCAGAAAAGTGAGCAACCTTGGAGATTGTGGCATGCAAGGAAAGCAGCTCAGGTGAAGGAATTCGAAGATTCACAGGATTAGGGGTTTAGAATGTAACAAACTGAGACATGTTGTCATGTGGGGGATTATACAGTTAGTGCTCATGGAGTGATGAAAGTGGATGGAAGATTCACAAAGTAAGATGACATTACATTCAAAGAACACACCCACATCACTAAGGTCATTATTGTCCTTCCGTGAGTGTATGCACCTCGTGACTTTAGCTCGAACAGCCTGATTGGGTACATAGAGCAACAAAAACCCAAGTATCCTGATATAGCGTTGTTTGTCTTGACACCCAGTGAGTTCCCGTTCATAATCAACACAGACATTATATGCGCTAAGGTAGTTGGGATCCTCATTGGCGATACATTGCGCTAGAGGGGAGTTGGTCTGCGGAAGAGAAGTGCGCATAGCGTAATGAAAGCTGATTCTAGTAAGGGGTCTAGCTGGGGGTTGACAATGTAAAACCTCGTACCGGGCTAGTCTACCACACGGCATGACATCACAGTTCAATATGGCTGCCACAGTTAGATAATCTCGCCTCAAGCATGTTGGGTCCAGGAATATTTAGAGGCTCTGCTCTGTATCCAGTGCGTTAACATATTTTCACCATCGACAGAAATACACTTCCCCAGCGCGACACCTGAAACAGGGGATCACCACAACCTCCAGGTTCGCTGTCGAAACACCGACTCGGAATCCTTGCTCGTCCTATCACGAATGATTTGCGTGTTGGTACTATTCTGGCCAAAGCTTGACCTTTGTGCGTCATGCACTCATCTCCTACAGTGCATGTTGTCTGACATGAAGAATGGCAAAAAAACAAGTCGTGGCTGGCAGACAGTCCATCAATGATCCAACGCGTTGCCCGCCTCCGAGGAGTTGAACGTGAACCCGGCACGTACGTTCGAAACTTGATTCTTGCGCCTGCCATGCCACATAGCGCACGCCTATACTTTTTCTCACTTTTGTGCCACACGCACTTCGGCACGCACTCGTGTGCACATGGACCCACTGCATTCTCCACTCAACGCACTCGTCACCTCCTTGCCAATGCACACACTGCCCGCCTTTCCTCGTCTTTGCCCTCCCCTAGTTGCATTGTAGCAACGCATGTGCGGCCACTCGTCTCGGGGAGAGACGAGGACATGAAGATAAGAGGAATTCAAATGCGGTTTTGTCGCGAAAAACAGTAGCTTAGCCTGCGATCAATTTCGTAAATCGCAGGAAGCTCAAATATCTGGGGACGTGCAAGATGATGCTTCGAGTCCGATGTCCAAGCAGTGTCCAAGCATCTCTGACAAAATTTCTCGCTCAAGGCTGACACGATGAACGAGACCTCCTAGCAAAGGGCAAGAGGAGGCACTAGGGGCTTCTGGTCGACCATAGACGCCTGTAGAATCATAGGCGACTTGGCCGGCCAGTCCCAGAACTTCCATGTTTTTCTTTTTAAGGAAATATAATGTCCTAATCATTGGAATTTATCAGTGCATGTTCCCTGATCATCAGACTTCTCCTAATAGCTGCCTGAGCATTGACACACCCAACAACGCTCAAGAGAAATGATGGTGACTTCGTTAAAAACTCTGCTATGATTTACTTTTCCTTTGCTTCTTCCGATTTGGCGTCTTTGATGCTTCATCGGACTCAGCCTTGCGTTTTCCCCCAACTGCCTCTTGACACTGGGCGATTGTGGCCTCTACCTGACGGCACATCCCAAGCACTGACGACGACGATTTGAAACGGTCGCTCGAGGACAGTTGGTCGTGGAGTTTTTTCCATGCTAGAGGATTCCAAACGTCGTTACCCAACGACTTGGTTATCTTGCGAGCTTGACGAACGCAGAGGAGCACGAGCTTCAAAAGGTCCTTCATCTGAGATGGCGAAAGGCCACGATCATCATTGATGGAATGAGTGATCATGTCGAGTATGGTCTTTTGCATGGTCTCGTGGAATGCGGCGGTCGCCGCTGAATCTTCTGCCTGCGAATGGTAAGCAAGCGTTGATCATTCCCGCCCAGCCCAACGTGAAAAGCCACACACCTTGTCCGGCTGACTGAGTATGACATGCAGAAGTTGAAATGCCTGGCATCTCCGATACAGATTGATCGCTTTGGATGACGACGCCAGGATGCCAATGCGCATTTTCCATCCCAGTGTCGGGAACCGACGTGCCCAGTCTTGGAAGAAGCTAAATGCGAGTTGAGAGGCCTTTCGGGACATGTAATCGTCGAGGGATTCTTGATACACCTCAACGATTGCGTTTTCTTCGTTCGCAGCGAGTATTCTGCACAGGAAAAGACTGGCCTGGTTGAACAGAGCCAGGGCATCGGATGCATGTGCCCGCTGCGCCCGTCGATGTACTTCTCGCAACACCGTCTCGACTTCATCCTGTGCTGCGGATGCGGGCACAACCTTCGATTTGGCAAATCGACTTTTCAGGATGCCGCTTGCTTTATCGGATAGTTGGCGCTCGTCAGTGCTGCTCTTGGTCGCGAGTTCGATGAGCGGTAGGACAAATCGAACATTGAACGGACTCTGGGGCTCCCGCTTGACAAATATGTCTACTAAATCAAGAACCCTGTTCTTGAAATGTGTTGCCTCACGCTGGGTGTCGACCTCTGAATAGTACGGGAGCATCAAGAGACAGCACATTGTAAAAAAGTCGACAAACCTTTTTTGGATTTTCGTCCGCTCGTTCTGGTACGGAAAATATCTGCGAGTGTGTCATCAAGTGCCATCATCTGCTCGTCGTCCATGAGTTCTTCGTCAGAGCTCTCTGAATCGTCCTGTCCAATATCCATCCCGCTCGCCTTCAGTGCTTCCTCGGTTTGCGTGCGTACCTGGTCGGCTGCCTCATCATCATCTTCCTCAGAGTCGCTCTCTTCAGCAACCCCTTCTTCCAGGCTATCTTCATCTTCTCTGTCTTGATCGCTTTCATCGTCTTCCTCAACCAACTCACCCGGATCCCGCAGTTCCAGTTGCTAATAAAGACCAGTAATGACATTGGTCAGGAAGCCAAAGCCAAAGCAGTTACTCACTTTAAGAATCAGATCTATGGTGCTACCTTCTACAGCGCTCGTGACACGCGAAAAGGATTCATTGGCAACCGACCGTGTGAAGGCGTTCGCATGTTCTAGAAAGCCTATAACCACGTCTACAAGAACATCTATTGGCGATGGTTCGTCCTCGGCAGGTTGCGTAAGCTGAGATTTTGTTCTCTTGGATTTCTTCGCCGATTTCTCGCTCGGAAACATTCTGGAAGTGGACTCAAGGACAGTCTGGATACAGGGCTGTTATCAGGTGTTTAGAAACGTTGGCAATACGGACCTCGAGGTTCTCAAGGCTGTCTGCCTCACCGCAGCGACATTGCAGCAAGAACGACGAGAGGATGAATTCAAACCCTCTTGCAATCTCCAACTTCTCATCTTCAATCTGATAACATGAGGTTAGATTCGAATAAGGAAGCGAAGAGGCAGGCCATACTTTTCTTAACCGACCAATCACTTTCTCTGTCTTGGGGAGGAGTGCTTGTGCTTCTCCCTCAATCTCTGTTATTAGACTGACATGTTTTGCGTCCTTGTCCAACGAAGTAATGGTGGAAAGTGTTTTGGATGTCCAGAATTCACCATCAGATGCAACGCTCGTTTCCTTATGCGTACGATCACCTGTTTTCTTGTGAATATCATGGCCAATTGCGAGAGAAAAAATGAACGAACCCCGCTTCACGACCGTAAGCTGAGCATTGAGAATAGCGAGACAACTAAGGAGCTTTTCGCGATAATGTTGTTGAACTGCCTCTGTGAATGGAGACGAGGGGAGTACATGTAACTAGTCCACCACGCTCAATTGTAGCCACGCATCAATGAGACATATGTGTTTCGACACACCGCATAAATGGAACTGCTCTCAGACTTTTTGCGAACGACGAAAAGTCCATGAACGATGTAAAAATCAAGGACGATTTGCACCCATTCGTCATCCTTGGGGATAGAACCATTGCGGACGAGTGCCGCAAATTGGTCCGCAATCCATGTTCTCCGAGAATTGAGTACAGATGGCTCCCTGTGATTCCACATCTCAGCCGTTTGTATACGTGTCTTCGAGAGATAATACATACTCTTCTGCGTCTTTTGGAGAGTTGACCAGCTCAAGTAGGGAAAGGATATAGTTCCTAATGCCCGTGCTGTCCATGACCGTTAGTATCGACTCAATCGTTTTCGTCCGTGTCAGTTTGTCGAACTGCCCACTTCCGTTGACACCTGTTAACTGGAGAATCAGAGGGAATCCAAGGGCGGGGGTCGTTTGAACGAGTGTTTGGATATGCTTTGCCTACCATAGATCAACAACCCTGTAGCACAAACAAAATTGATTCACAACGTACCACATCAAGTGAAATCTTGTGTAAATAGCGATCTTTGTTTGAAAGATGATTAATCCAAGATCGCATGAGATTTTTGGTAAAGAGCATAGGGAGCTCTGTCACCGAAACTCGCGTCAAAGCCTTTTTGAATACTTGGAACCCCCAGTATTTTCTTTCGGGTGAAGAGGAAGAGGAAAACAAGGTCTCTGTTCCGTGTGTGAGACGCCACAGTAACTAAACAATATATGTGCTCACCATCCACGACTATTCTGAAGAATTCGCTGAAAGAACCCTGTGGAACGTATTCTAGATCGGATGGAGGAAGCAGTTTGTCTAATATGATGTCCCAAGCAACGTGAAGTTGGGCTTTCCATGATCCAGTATTGGGATTCGGGATGTCTTCGTCATCTATGGCGGATTCCTACATACAAGAAATGACACATGAGCGATCTTCCATGACAAACACCCCGAACCGACCTTTAAAATCCTACCAAGAGAAGAAAGATTGTTGGGCGCAAAAATGTTTCGCCCTTTGAACACTGGAACGAGCGCTCCGTCCCAGTCATAGTTCGGTGTCAGAGGCTGTAATTTGAGGGTGACGGCGACTTTATCTGGTGTCCAAAAGTTGGCATGGTCTTTTGAATACATAACGTGAACCGTCGCGTCGAGTGCGTCGACCTTCCAAGATACCGAGGAAGACTGAACTGCATCGATGGCCAACCCAATCGTCCACCAAGCGCTCTCCCTTAGCCAAGATTTTGCCTCGCCGATTTCCAGGAGGTATGTCAGCACAGATCTGAATGCTTCCAAGCTCGAGACGGGGGTATTCCAAGACGACGAGGTGCTGTGCAATGCCGTTTGGCGTACGAGCAAACCTGATTGCACGACGGCAGTGATTCCAAATAGTCGCGCGAACAAGACGTCTCGCTCTTCCTGTCCATTCATGGACCCGTGTCTTTTGGAGGCGTCGACGATGAGGGCCATTACTTGTGTGCATGTGACAGTATCTATCCGAGAGAGCAGCTGCGAGGAAAGATCGGCTGAGTTGGCATATAGGTTAAGATTTCTCATACCTCGGTGAGTGCTACACTGAACCCCAGCCTGCTGCTCTCTCGCGGGCTTGCAAGACCTCTAATAAGCCGTCGTATTGAATACGAAACATCCTGCGAGTTTAACGCATCCAGACCGTCGCCTTCGTTGTCAGAGCCATCCGACTTGGACTGTGGGGCATGGAGGGTCTGAAATTGTTCAAGTGCGCTTATGAGCTTGACGGACGCGTCAACACGGTCGTTTTTTGAAGCTGAGGATAACTTCCAGAACAAAGGTAGCGTCGTCGACATCCTCCCCCAGCGGTGTCGACAACGGTATTTTCCGCCCCAAGTGGGATTGTTGTGCTGTGCTTGCACTACCAAGCCTGGCTTGAGGCAAGCCGGCTCGGTATATGGAGCAAATTTACTTCAGTGACCATATCAATCAGCACATCTTGAAGTGACTCGGCTTGCAAGTTATCACTTTCGAACTGTGACGGAGCCCGCAGTAAGTGACCAATCTTTCCACGTTTCTTCCCGTCGACGCTGTTGTCACCCCAAGACCTGATATCTGGAGTCAGGATACCCGCATTACTCAATGTCTTCGATCAACCAGCTTGGGGGAATTGATGTTTTAAATGATTCCATCGTTCGCGGCCGAAATCCTCTGACGCTCTGCCCACCAGGACACCCGGATCGTCCAACATCTCTGATCAACCTTGCTGGCCTTCTCTTCTCTCGGTACAACCAGCTTGGAGGGATTGGTGATCTGAACGAGGCCATCGCTCTCGGCCGAGATGCTCTCTCACTCTGCCCATCAGGACACCCGCATCGCTCAATGTCTTTGAACAACATCGCAGGTTGTCTCTTCGCTCGGTACAAGCAGCTTGGGGGAATTGATGATCTGAACGAAACTATCGTTCTCGGCCGAGATGCTGTCTCCCATTGCCCACCAAGACACCCGCATCGTTCAATGTATATGAACAACCTTGCCAGGTGTATCTTCTCTCGGTACAATCAGCTTGGGAAAATCGATGATTTAAATGACGCCATTGTCCTCGGTCAAGATGCTCTTTCACTCTGCCCACCAGGACACCCCAGCCGCTCAATGTGTTTGAACGACCTTGCAGGTCATTTCGCCTCTCGGTACAGTCGACTTGGGGAGATCGATGATATGAAGGAGGCCATCGTTCTCGGTCGAGATGCTCTTTCACTCTGCCCAGCGGGTCACCCTGGTCGCACAATATCTCTCAACAACCTTGCAAGCTATCTCTCCTCTCGGTACAAGCAACTTGGAGGGATCGATGATCTGAACGAGGTCATCATTCTCGGTCGAGATGCTCTCTCACTCTGCCCACCGGGACACCCACATCGCGCAGCATCTTTGAATAACCTCGCAAGTTACCTTTTCTCTCGGTACAACGAGCTTGGAGGGACTGATGATCCAAACGAAGCAATCGATCTCGGCCGAGAGGCTCTCTCACTCTGCCCACCAGGACACCCAGATCGTTCAATGTCTTTGAACAACCTTGCAAGTAATCTTATGGCACGGTATAATCAGCTTGGGGAGATTGTTGGTCTGAACGAGGCCATTGCTCTCACTCGAGAGGCTCTCTCACTTCGCCCACCAGGACACCTAGATCGTTCAACATCTTTGAACAACCTCGCAAATTATCTCTCCTCTCGATACAAACAGCTTGGGTGGATTGATGATCTAAATGAGGCCATCGTTCTCGGCCGAGATGCTTTCTCACTCTTCCCCCAAGGACATCCACATCGTTCAGTATCTTTGAACACCCTTGCAAACCATCTCTCCTCTCGCTATGCCCACCTTGGGGGGATTGATGATCTGAACGAGGCCATCGTGCTCAGTCGACAGGCTATCTCACTCCGACCACAAGGACACCCGCATCGATCAACATGTTTGGACAACCTGGCAGCTCATATCTTCTCCCGGTATAAGAAGCTTGGGAGGATTGATGATCTGAGCGAGGCCACCGTCCTCTGCCGAGATGCTCTCTCACTACGGCCACCAGGGCACCCGCAACGCGCGATGTCTTTGGGCAACCTTGCAAGTTATCTATCCTCTCGGTACAAGCGGCTTGGGGGGATTGATGATTTGAATGAGGCCATCGTTCTCGGCCGAGATGCTCTCTCACTCAACCCACCAGGACACAAGGATCGCTCAATGTCATTAAACAACCTTGCAGATTATTTCCTCTCTCGGTACAATGAGCTTGGGGGGATTGATGATCTGAACGAGGCCATCGTTCTTGGCCGTGATTCTCTCCCACTGTGCCTACAAGGACACCCGGATCGCTCAACGAGTCTCAACAACCTTGCGGTTTATCTCTTTTCTCGGTACTTGAAACTCAGGAGGGTCGATGATCTGAATGAGGCCATTATTCTCGGCCGAGAGGCTCTCTCGCTCCGCCCACCAGGGCATCCTGATCGCTCAAATTCTCTGAGCAACGTTGCATGTCATCTCGCCTCTCGGTACGAACGGTTTGGGGGGATTTATGATGTGAATGAGGCTATCTTCCTCTCCAGAGAAGCACACGCTCTCCGCCCAACAGGACATCCTGAGCGGTTGAGGTCTTTGCGGGATCTTGCGCTTTTCCATTTTGTTCGATTCACGAAGCTGGCCCAAGCAGAGGACAGAGAAGAGCTTTTTAGACTCTATACTGAGCTGGAGCATGTATCACAAGTGGTCTCTTACGTTGGCTTGGAGGCTGCAAAAGGATGGATTCATGCGGCCGAAGTATTCCACCATCCCACAACACTTCTTGCGTATGAAACAGCTCTTCGGTTACTGGCTGAACATTTGGCCGCTCTTCCGTCATTACCTCAACATCTCGGTGTTCTCAAAACCCTCTCATCATCCCTTGCAGTGGATGCATTTTCAACTTGTATCCGCGACCAGTCTCCGATCAAAGCAATCGAGCTTCTTGAGCAAGGCCGCGGTGTTTTCTGGAGTCAGCTCACTCGCCTCCGTTCCCCGCTCAACGAAGTCATTGCGTCCGGGCTAGCGGGAAAGGTGTTGGCAGACGAGTTTGCACGTCTGACTTCACTTATTCGCATTGCCCTCCATTCGCCTGGTGCAGATCAGCACGATCGAGTCTGCCGTCTCAACCTGGAGTTGCAAAAAGTGGTGTCCAGGATTCGCGAGTTACCCAATCTTTCTCGATTCCTTCTCCCCTCCCTTTTCTCAGATCTCCAGTGCGCTGCAAGTGGGGGACCCGTAATCATCGTGAATGCTAGCAGGCACGGTTGCGATGCGCTCGTCGTATTTGTCGACAAGGATCCTATTCACATCTCGCTGCCAGTTACAAGGGAAGATGTTCGAGGATTGTCATCGATGCTTCGTGACTTGAATAAGCTTGCGAAGAGAAGGGACATGACAACAGGTTTGCTGTTCTCTTCTTTTTCGAATCCATGTTGATGGTCTAACAGAGTTTCTACTGTTCTTGCGGAAACTCTGGGATAGGGTAGTTTCCCGCATCGTCGACGTCCTCAGGACAACATGCACTCCTCGGTCACGTATCTGGTGGTGTCCTACTGCCGAGTTCTCTTTATTACCATTGCATGCTGCCTCTTCATTTAGAAAGGGCTAAAGGAGTGTTTCTGATCTCTACATTTCATCTTACACCACTACCTTGACTGCCCTCATTCATGCTAGACGACCTAGTTTAGCAGCCGAGAAGACACGCTTCATGGGCATCGGTCAAGCGGCAGCCAAGGGCGCGGGCGAACTTCTCTCCGTTGGCACTGAGCTAGCCAACATTGGTAAGCTTGTAGATGGTCTCGCAACATTCACGCATCTCGAAGGGGAGGATTCCTGTGTTTCCAATGTCGCTGACAAGTTGCGCAAGAATGAGTGGGTGCACTTTGCCTGTCACGGCATTCCCGACCAGAAGCAGCCATTCCAATCCGCCTTCGCTCTCCGCGACGGACCGTTTACGATCCAGCACATCATCCAATCCAACTTGGAGAACCCGGAATTTGCATACCTGTCTGCTTGCCACACGACCATTGGAGACCGAGAGTGTCCCGACGAGGCAATCCATCTTGCATCTGCAATGCAGTTTGCTGGCTTTCGTTCTGTCATTGGGACCATGTGGTCAGTGGATGATGCCGAGACGAACAAGATCACATCTGAGTTTTATAAGCATATGGTGGACGAGGAAGGGCGTCTGGATTATACCCGTGCAGCGCTGGCGTTGCGGAGGACGATGAAGTCGCTGGCGAATATCCCAATCGATCAACGCATTCTTTATATACATCTTGGTGCTTAATCTTGTACCTTTGAGCCTGCTTTTTGTTCCGCCTTGCATACTTGCAGTATTCATCCGAGTCGAAGACTTGTGTTCACCAACATTTTTATCTCGTTCGCATCTCAACGTCAACCTCGTCAGGAATCTTGGCAATCGATTCGGGGTGTTCGCGCCCAGGTCCCCAAGTGCACGCACTCACGCAAGGACAACAGTAACTCTTCCGTGATTTTGGTGTATTCTTTGAACATAACATCATCTTGCCTTGCAATCGCACTGCATCATGAAAGCCTTTAGACCTGGCCCTAGCAAGCGCAAACTTGTCGCTCTAGAAGCCGTCTGAAGGCCTAACCTTATGAAGTATGTACCAGCTTCGATTGTAAAGTGCTAAGATGAGATGTGTCTAGTCTAGTAAATCGAGATGTGGGCATGAGATCAATTACTCCTGCACAATATCCTCTTTTCGTGGTTTCGAGTCCTTGATTTCCTTCCCTTGACCAATCAGCGTCCTTACTTCATCATCGACCTCGATACCTTAACATGACATTCGTCACGCTGACCAGACGTACACCGACGAAAATGTACTCACCAAGACCCTCCTCGCGCACCAGCCCAAGCACGTGCTCAATCTCAACATACCCATCCTTGTCCACGTCCAGCTTTTGAATGACGGCTTGCCCAACCTCGTCATCGGGCCGATGCTTGATCACAGCCAGTGCCTTTTCCAAGTCTTGGACCGAGATACGGCCTTGTGCGTCGGCCGAAATCATCTGGAGAGAGCTGCCCACGCGTGAATCGTATTCATGCAACTGACCGTCGATCTTGGTGAGCATCGTCCGGATACGCTTGGTCAGCGCACCAGAAGGCGACTTGGGATCCTACGTGGCAGAGTAGAAACATTGTGTCACCAATGCGCGACAGTGGACTTACTTCTTCTGCTTGAAGGTTCTCTTCCATGAGCAGGCGAAGCTCGTCGCGTTCCTTGAGAACACTCGACTTGGCAGACATGATTGACAATGCTTCTGCAAGCTCTTTCAGCTGCTCGGTAGTCATACGTGCATTCCCCTCTTCAAGAACAGGATGCAACTATGATAGAATAAGTTTACTGAAAGTTTACATAGACATTGGACTTGCCTCGCTGTCAGGCAGAAGCGATTGAGCAAGACGTGCTTCCTGTTCGTCTGCCTGGCGTTTCGCACGGCGAGCGTCTTCCTCCTTTTGTTCTTGTTCTTGCTCGTCCTCGATGAGCTCTTCTTGTTGCTGCAACACTTCGAGTTTCTGCTTATAACTGGCATTGTCCGAATCGACTTCGAGCTCAGCTTCGTTCAGCTAGAACGAATCTCCTTAAATGTCGCTCTTTAACAGAAGGAGATAATACATACCAGATTGTCAGGCAAGCCACACATGACGCTCTCCAAACTCTGGATGATGGCAGTCTTGCCATCCACATCATCACCCGGTTTCTTATCAAAGTTGAACGCTCGTCCGAGGATGAGAAGCACGCCAGAAACGCGGTTGTGAAGGTGGAGATGGATCCACGTCGAAAGCTCATCGCGTAATCTCGCAGGGGAGACCCCGGTAGTGCGAATTCCCCTAGACTGACAGGCTGCCTGGAGTTCTGACGTAGACAATTCATCCACGCCCTCAGCATAAATCGCTTGGTCGTCCCTCCTGAGGTTCATCAGACGGGAGCGAATAGCGCCCCTGAGGAAATTATCCGTTCCAAATGCATTGATACCCATATACCTGCACATCGAGACGAGTTGTGGACGTGAAAGATTGTCGAGGGTGAGGTCGTCATCAAAAAGTTTAGCGACGTTGATGACATCAGACGTGGATGGGGACTCGCCAGTCGAGCGAACCTTTCGGAAGAACTCCTTGAAAGTGTCGGTACCGAGGATATGCGCGTTCGCTTTGAGACCAGATTCCCGTAAGGTTTCCTGAAGGAATTTGGCCATTTCCAGTCTTACCCTGAGGAGTTTACGTTGATTCTCTTCCTAGATGCACAATTGTTCGTCATCAAGGTGACTCCAGAAAGAGAAATATTTACAGCAGTAAACTTGTCTTCAAAGGTTGAGGGGAGCATGTTGGGGAACAACTTGAGTGCGACAGGGAGAAGGAGTTCCATGAAGGGTATGATGACGAAGACGGCAAACGGGACGAGCTTGACCAGATCCTGAGTAGTTCTTTTGAGCTAGAATACATGTGACTGGTCAGACGAAGACGCATGCGAGACGAAGAAGCACACCTGTCGACGCTCTCTGCGCGTCAAGCTCTCTCCGTGAAGGATCTTCCATTGCAGTCTGGAAGAGATTCTGACTTCGGAGACGAGGAGCTTCGACCCGTGCCAGTAATGCTGGGCTTCGTGTTTCACTTTCTTCCATGCGCGCGTGAGCAGGGGTGCGTCTTCCTTTGGTGCTGGTGGAGTGGGCTTTGGGTCTTGCGAAGGACCTTGTGCGGTTGCAGGACTTGTTGACTCGTATCTTGTTAGGGGATGACCGAGCCGAGGGGAATGACGAGCGAGCAAAAGCGCGGGGGCGGGAGAGCGGGCGAGGATGAGATGCGAGAGGGGGCGGAGGGGAAGAGATGATAAATGGCGCGGATTAGCTGCACGCAATACGGCAGGATGTTGGGAGCGGGGCAGCCACAGCGACATGGCGAACAGCGCGAGCGTCGAGGACGAGCATACGATGCCGACGTGACGAAGTCCACCGGCAAATTTTACCGGCACCCTATTTACTCGTGTTTGTAGAAAGATCCATGAGTCTTCCGCGAAGCAAAGAATACAAGAAAGCCCGCAGACTGCACTACAAGTCCACGAAAAATAGACAGCCAGTCGCAGACAAGGGATGGTCTGCGTTCAGAGCAGCAGAAAAGAAATACAAGGCAAAATTTCCCCCACCCGATTTATCTGCCGTGCTAGACCTCTCTCTCCCACTTCAAATCAAGAACCTCTATCAGCCTACTCGAATATCAGCACAAGGATCTGACGTATTTATATTGCCAGATAGACCAGGTAAGCGACGCAAAGCACATTGCCTTGGTACAGATGACGTGTCCGGCCCCCAGGACTAGTATTACTTCCCGCTTTCGTCTCACAGCAAGATCAGCGTCGTCTTGTCAGGTGGTCACTGCGCGACCACGCCCGTCATCCAAATGAGACAAACCTTGACGCCCATTACATCGTCCCACCAGAGGGCATCTGGAACGCCCATCTCCAATGCCGCACCGCAGGCGCCGAATCACCGCTCATTCAAACGAGAGCATCGCACGACAACAAATCTAGAACCTCAGCTTCGTGCCCACGTCAGCTCGTATCCAACGATGCTGCATCCATAGACAACTTCTCCACCCTCCAATCTCTGCCAAAACCTCCCCCAGAACCATCGACTACAGTGACAGATTGTCACCCATCCGATCTTGTACCAAAGTTGCGATGGGCAAATATCGGCTGGTCATATCACTGGGGGACCAAGCAATACGACTTCTCGAGGGGCAAGGGTGACATAGACCCTTTCCTCCGAAATCTCTGCAAGCGCGCCGTCAATATCGTGCCGTGGGAAAAAGTCTTCTCCGAAGATGACCGCGACGGATGGGGTGACGATGACTGGCAGACGTGGAAAGACACCTATGGTACGTATCGCAATCGCTCACACAATCGGCACTTACCCATCCCCCAGAGCCCGACGCTGGCATTGTCAACTATTACCAGACAAAGGCAGGCCTCGTCCTTATCGCCGAAAACATATTTTGATGGTTGCACGTGACGCTGCAGGATACACTGATGGCCCACGTCGACCGCTCGGAGGTTTGCGCAACGTCCCCGCTGGTGTCCATCTCGTAAGTTGTGATCTACCCATATTGTCACTTTCCCATCGTGATTACGTCCTTCGGCAGGTTAGGGAACGCTGCCATATTCCTGATCGGTGGTCTCACTCGGGACATTGAGCCGCTCCCGATCATCCTTCGGTCTGGTGACGTGTTGATCATGTCTGGCCCAGCGTGCAGACGTGCCTACCATGGTTGGTCGGTTCATCCATGCCATTTCCCCAAAACAGGCTCAATATGCTCAAGGGGTCCCGAGGATATTGGAAATGACACTTCCTGAAAGCTTTTCCGAGGACGATGGCGAGAACATGGCTTGGGAACCATACATGGAATACATGCACAGCTCCCGCATCAACGTAAACGTCCGACAGGTCTTCCCAAAAGGATTTCACCCCCGCAGTGATGACACCGATCATGACGGTATAAAGCGGGATAAATGGGACTGAGGTCGGCAGCAGCTTGTCAAGGAAGAGCGCTAATTGATTCAGCTTCGTCTGGTTTGTAAAACTCGCTCAGAGTCCTATTGATATCGATCCGCTTACCGGGCGAGATATGTTCGAAGCATGCGCCTCATTGGGGCTTCGCATCACTTTTGTATGCGACGTTCAGGGCGATTACCTGCTCGGAGTAGGAGAACCAGCGTTTACATCCCGACGGACCTATGACACCGCATCATTAGAAGACCAGAAATACGCAGGGCTCAATGCGGCTTCGTTCCTGAGCATCACACCGTCATCGCTCCTGCATTAACAGCCATGACAGCATATTTTTTTGTTTTCAACTTGCAGAAAGGGTGCACATGACATACTGTAAAAGGGCCTAGTATACTTTGGGAAAAGGTTCTTCGGGCCATCGGACCTAGATCATATATAGCAAAGAGTTAGAGCTCTTCCTGATATCTATCTCCCACTGTATCACGAAACGCCCCAAAGCCACCGACGTCGGGAGACGCAGGCCTCCAATCACTGACAAGCTCGGCGTCTTCTGTGGCAGTTTGTTGTTCCGGATGATGTGCAACAACATCATCGTCCCAATCTCGCGAATAAGCATCATTGTCTGAATCTAGGAACCCGCCATCCTGCTCGTTACAGCTATCGCCGTCCCCGCCGAGGAGACGGGTAAGTGCGTCCATATTGATACGCTTCGCACCACGTTTTGTTTCGGCGACGGTTGGTTTTCGGACGGCAGCTTCTTCCCTTGATTCCTCTTCACCCCAGTTTAGCTGGAATAACGGCCGAAGCACTTCTCGTTCTTCCTCACTCCTGAATAGTCCCTCTAGTTCGCCAACAGCGAAAAGCTCTTCATCGGCAATGTCCTCTCCACTTCCTCTGCGGGATGCGGCGAGCAACTGAAGACGAGTGGGAGGCGTATCTCGGGTCTGCGAGAGCTGATCGGGCGAACAAGTGAGCACATGTGTCAACAATGATGGTTCGCCAATGGATGTCGCTGCATCCAGATAGCGAGACGATACCGGATCGAGCAAGAAGTCTCGCGCTGCCCGCATCGCCTTACCCTTCTTCGCGACCTTGCGCCGCTTTTCGGGCGGTAGCGCGAAGACGGATTCATCAGCGCCATTGGGTGATGATAATGCGGCCTTCGGGGTACCCATATTCTCATCATCACCCTGTTCTTCGTTTGCCAACTCGCCAGGGTCGAGTTCCAAGTTTAACTTTACATTTTGCAGGTTCTGGGCACGGCTTAACCATATTTCTTCATGAAATTGGATCACATCTTTGATTCCCTTGGCAACAATGGCACGTTTTGGTACCTTTGAGCGTGCAGTGGCGCCGCGACCTTTGCCCTTGTAATCAAACTGGTCTAACCAGGGAACATGACGTATCCATTCCTCAATTAGATCGTAGATGACTCTATACCGGGAAGAAACGACGCCAGAGGCGAGTGCGAAGCGAATACCGAGTGTGCGAGCGAGCTCACCAAGATATGGGAGTGGTGCACGTGCTTCGGCTTCCAGACCAAGGATAAGCAGGGCACAGGCTGTTGGTGGTGTGGGAAGCTTCGTAAGTGGCAGAGGCGGTGAATTGTGGAAGATAATTTGGGATAACGAGGTTGCGGTGTGAATGGCTGTTTGTAGTGAGAGAGTTGTGAGAATGGAGACGAGAGATTTGGGGAGTTGAGAAGGGGGTGAAGGTGACGTAGATTCTGGATGAATGATAGAGTGGAGATGCGCGTGGAGGGTGGGAAGATGTACGGCGGGATCTGTGAAAGGAAGGGAGAAGTCGAGCAGGGAAGTTACGGACTGAAAGGCGCGCGCAAGGGAAACTGTGGAGTCATCCAGGAGGCGAGCGATGTCACGCAGGGAATCTGATCTACGTGCCTCGCGGAGGGCAATGGCGATGGAGGCACCCGCAGTAAGTTTTGCTTTGCGACCCCACCTGTAATGGCCCTTGGACATGGCTTGTGTGAATATGGCCTCTGCGCGTGGGGACAGACCAGGGTTGTTCAGCCTTGAGAGCACGGATCCGATGAAGGCTCTCATGGCGATCTGCAAGCGATGTAAGCCGGGATAAAGACGAAGATGCATACTGACCATGTTCTTTCTGTCGCGGTCCTGCTTGGTCTGGGCGAGGTGCCAGCCCTTGCTAGTGCGCGGTGCAGAGTACGATGCGGTGTACGAGTGTCCATCGCTATCTGCAAGGACGGACTGGGTGGGATCTGCCAGGGTACCGCAGTTAGTGCAGACGAGTGAACCGGCATCATCGCGTGCAGGCTGGGCAGCGCCGCACTCTCGACAGGCCATAAGAAGCGTGTCTGGGGTCTGGCAGTCAATCACATGTGCCAGGCGGCACGTGGTTTTCAAGACCCTGAAGACTCTGTTCAGTTACTGATGCTGCGAATATCATTTCGTCCTCTGCCACGCTGTGTGTCGGCCGCACAAGATGCTCCCTCACATCAATTTCCCCAAATCATATCCAGGTAAAATAGATCTTATCCGGCCCTGAAATCCGTTCCCGCAGGTCATTTCATATCCCGACTGTTCAGGGTCTCCTCCTATGTATTCCCAGATCAGTCCATCGTCCACTCCAAGGGCCGTTCTCCACCCATCGCTCGCGCTTGCTGCCCTGAAGCGATATCATCGCCATCTCCCGCATCTCACTTAAATAGCGCCCTTCCTTCTCTCTTGTTCATTCCTGTGCCATCATGTCTCCCCCCGCAAGCGTCGACTTTCAATCAAAGGGATCTGCCCACGTCCATCGTAGGCTCTCCACTATCAGCACTGGAGATAAACCCGTCGTCCACTCTAGCCTTACCGTAAGTCATTGCCTCCTCGCAGACCACGTCAGTAACGTTTTTATTCAGCCGTTATGGGCTGGTGTTGCTGCCTCAGTCGTTCCCGGCGGTAAATCGCTCGAGATCGCCATCTCCATACACGACTCAGTCTACAGTATCGACTTCACTTCTGCCATCCTCCCTTTCAACATCGCCACCCCTGCGAAAAATGCCGCTGAGATTGAGACCTATGTTTTGAACACGTTCAAAGCCTTCTCTCATGAGCACTTGGCCAAGTTCCTCGGTACCGGTGTTACCCTCAGTCTCCTCAAAGAGGTACCGTCCCACCTCTTCATCCCTTGATTCGTGTTATTTATCTTTTGATCAGGCCCCTAACCTTTGCACCAGGCTATGGCTTGAGCTTGACATTGTTCCCGTCGTCTTCAACATTAAACCATTCCACACTGACTCCCTCACTAGCCCAAACATCAAGCACCGTATCTCTTCTACCACTGGTTCCTACGTTCCATCTGGAGCAGAGACCCCCACCGTCTATGTCAATACCTCCCCTCTTCTAGATCAGCAGACCCTCCAAGTAGGCGTCAATACCAGGCTTCCAATACCGCGCACGCTTGATGAGCAAGCCGATTCTGCTGCTCGCAAATGTCTTATGTACTATGGCCCCAACAACAACCCCCGTCTGAGCATCGGCCCTCGCAACCAAGTCACTGTTGATCAGGGTGGAAAGATTCATCTTATTGATGATCTAGATGTATACCGCCGGTCTGTTGGATCAGGCACCTGGAACGCTGTGATCAAACTTGCTGACGAACTGCGCGAGAAAAAAATCAAGATCGGGTTTTTCTCGTCCACTCCTCAGGGAGGTGAGTGATCTAGATGTGATTTCGTGTCAGCATCTGACTTGGAATGTCTTGCGGTGACGTGATCAGGTGGAGTCGCTCTCGTGAGTTATACCCCGCTAAAGGAAGTGTCTTATTTTCGTTCACCCACGGTTTTTTGTAGATGCGTCATGCTTTAATCAGGTTCTTGACGGCATTGGATGTCGACGCCGCATGGTATGTATCATCCCTATCTATCCCAGGTTTTCATTTCCCCTTGCGCGGATGTTGAGTTGATACCGGATGTCATGTCGTTAGGTATGTTCCAAACCCGTCCCCGAGCGTATTCCGGACGACGAAGAACAACCACAACATCCTGCAAGGTGTTGCAGCCCCCAATCTGCGCCTTACGGACGAAGCTAAGGCCCAATTTGACGCCTGGATCTTGAAGAACGGTCTGAGATGGACTGCTGATGGTGGGCCACTCGCTCCTGGTGGTGTTGATGTCGCTTTCATCGGTAATCCCCTTACTGTCCTCCGGGTGCTTTTACTTACAGCCACTATAGATGACCCGCAGATGCCCGGTCTCATTCCCTTGATTAAGAAAGTCAGACCCGAGCTTCCCATCATCTACCGTTCGCACATTGAGATCCGAAGCGATCTTGTACAACAGAAGGGTTCTCCGCAGGAAGGCGTATGGCAATACCTGTGGAAGAACATCCAACTCGCCGACTTGTTTATCAGTCACCCTGTGAACAAGTTTGTTCCCAGTGACGTGCCTAAATCAAAGCTGACCCTCCTCGGTGCTGCCACCGACTGGTAAGTAGTCGAACCCTTGCCACGATGACCGTCCTTGTTTACATCCCGCATAGGCTCGATGGATTGAACAAGCACCTCAGTGACTGGGACTCACAGTACTACATGGGCGAGTTCCGTAGTCTGTGTCTTAAAGAGAAGATGCACGAACTGAAATGGCCCAACCGCGAGTACATTGTTCAGGTCGCTCGTTTTGACCCTTCCAAGGGTATCCCCAACGTCATTGACTCCTACTCTCGCCTTCGCAAGCTCTTGAAGGATGCTGGAAAGACTTCTGAGCAAGAGACACCTCAGCTGCTGGTCTGCGGCCACGGTGCCGTCGACGATCCAGATGCTAGCATCATTTACGACCAGGTCATGAATTTGATTGCTTCTGACGACTACAAGCAATATGCCAAGGACATCATCGTGATGAGGATTCCGCCTAGCGACCAACGTACGTTTTCTTTTACTCTGCAGCGAATGAATCTCTTCATCAATTGTGATGGCAGTCCTGAACGCACTCATGGCGAACGCCAAGATTGCTCTTCAACTTTCGCTGCGCGAAGGTTTCGAGGTCAAAGTCTCCGAGGCACTTCACGCTGGCATACCCGTCGTCGCTTCTCGTACTGGTGGTATACCCCTTCAAATTGAACACGGCAAGTCTGGATATCTAACGGAAGTTGGTGACAACGACGCCGTCGCGAAACACTTGTTTGAACTTTACACGGACGAAACGCTCTACGACAGAGTTAGCGAGTACGCCAGGACGCACGTTTCTGATGAAGTCAGCACTGTCGGGAACGCTGCGGCATGGTTGTACCTTGCTGTCATGTACGCGAGCCGTGGCATCAAGATTCAGCCTCAGGGCGCTTGGCTGAATGATCTACTGAGAGAAGAAACTGGGGAACCCTATGTCGAAGGCGAGCCCAGGTTGCCTCGTGGCGAAGTGAAGCTGCAAGGGTGAATAGAGCTTTCAGGCTTTCATTGAAGAGAAATGTTGTTTGTATGATAGATCTCGGTGCTTCCCGTCTTGTAGTCACCTGGATAGAAAATCATCTTGGACCACTTCAAAGCGTACCTGCATCAATACTTTCCCGGATATTTATGTACGCCACAGTTCCCGACCGCTGTTTGTCTCGAAATGTGAGCAAGCTGTACGGCGGTGGCCGTGCGAGCTCGCCATGAAATTTAGTTCCCTGTCTCCTCACAACGAACATCCACTACAACCAACGCCCGTCTTCAGACTTTCGTCGGTACGCATGATGGAGGTCGACATGCAGTCTCCTCCCCCATCTTTCCGCCCTGTACCCTTCACCATCAAACGACCGCGTTCGCCTGGCTCACCTACTCAGGAGCGGCAGTCCGTGCGTTCTTTGAGTTTTGGGAAGGAATCGCTTATGGCGTCTGGATGTTCTCCTGTAGAAACGTCCTTCGCTCGCCCCCATTGATCCGGAGGGACCATGTGCCCGCCGCACGTCCACAACGCCCGACGGGGCAATGCATGGTGGCTCAGCAAACCAGGATGACTGGGTCAGACAGGCCAGAGAGCTCTCCATTGCGAGCCCTCTGTCCGTCACAGTCGGTTTCTCGTCTGATTTGGATGCCGGGCACACCCTGACGCACAGTCGCGTTGACGAACACATGGTGAGACCTCTCTCAGACACGTCGCGCGTGGACGCTCTTTGTGAACGATGCTAAGGACGGGGTTTGGTCGCAGGCCGTTGACTATGACGAGTCGCAAGTGCTCCGTGTACATGTCCATCCGGGTGGCTCACGACCGTGGTCGACGCGTATGCATCTGCCGTCGATACACATCACGACGACGCCCCCGGTGCCAAACGGACACCATGCGCAGTCGCCTGCACCGTTTAGCGTGCTCACGGAGCCCCCATCGTCCTCGACCGGGTCCACGCCCTCGATATCGTCCATATCGACGCAGACGGGCGTGGGGGCGCACCGTCCTCCGGACATCTTCCTCTTTCCGGCAACACCGGCGGATACGCCGTCTCTCCAGCATCAGTTTACGGCCGAGTACGGGCAACAGGCTGGTGAAAGTGAGCCTGCACCGCATGCTCAGATGCACGATCAGGGCCTTGCTCAGTCTGTGTTGACTAGGGGCCAGGATCGGACAGACGGCTCGCCACGACCGTCGAGGGCACCCGGTATACCGAGTGCGTCGGGTAGAAAGCATCGCGTGACGATGGGACCGCGTGCGGATTGCATCAAGTGTAGAACGGGGGTTAGAGGGCATTGGATGCATTTTGATTGAGCATCGAGATTGGACTGCATTGGCCTTGTCCACGCGCATACCAGTTATTGATATTACTCGCTGCATGTACAGTATAGAACGCCAACAGTAATTTGCCGACCTCAAGGTGATATAAGCGGTGCGACTTCCAAGCCTTTTGCTTACCTCCGACCAATGAGAAGCCTTTGGACCTCCCACGTCGTCATGCTCTATTAGCACCAATGGCAAAGCATCCAGCATTTTGGAATTCCGTACCACAATGGAGGAGCTTGGTATGGGTGGGGCTCAGAGTGAGCATGGTCGACTGGACATGGGCACTAGACATCCTGATTGTACATTGCTACAGACACCTCTCCTATGACCACGCCCACATAGGGATTACCATGGGTCCTCGTAGGACGAACTTTAGATTCTTGAGATCTGGTCAGTATGAACGCGAGAGGAGACAGATGCAAAGAGTGCAGTCGATATACTAACCCCTTGGAGGTGCCAGGAAACGCTTTGGATCATCGATACTGTCTGCCAACCACGTCTTATCTTTCTTATCGTGTCAGACAATATGCAACGTAGGAAATACGCGCAGAATGCACGTTCAAGTGGCGAGGATGGTACCAGCATCCAATTCATTCATGATACGGTGGGTAGTCGATGTTTCGACAGTGGGCCAGGTGATCCACTGTTTCAGGTGTTTCGGGGAACCCTGACCCGTGTTCCGTCGAGGGTAACGCACTGGATACGGACAAGATTCCCGAACCCAACGTTATCTAACTGTGGCATGACAACCAAACAAATCATGACTCTGGGCTGGCAAACTTTCATCTTGAACCTGGGGTACGGCTTCGTGTTTGGGGTTATAACTGTATAGCCGAAGGAGTGGTGGTAACAAATGACGCCAGGACGATGGCTACCACTGAGACTGGTTAATGAAATACTTTTGGCGAGCGTCCCGGCTGAGTATATGGACTGCAAAGTTTCCTGCATCAATCATGGCCCAGCCATGGTGGCCCCGTTGCTTAGCATTTGGAGGAAGAAGCACAGGCGGATTCGTTTTCAGTAGCTAATACAAATGAGACG
>JBBPMS010000014.1:49466-65202 GCA_038090435.1 Phylloporus scabripes | reverse complement strand
GGGTGATGCTTGAGAGACGTACCTGTGCGATCAAGAACCAGTTCCAGATGCCGGCTTGGTCATCTGTAATGCCCTCTCCAGAGTAAGTTCTGCCGCGGCCCCGCCTGCCTTTGGGTATTGTCTTTGGTAGTGGTGGGCCGGGGGGGACGGGAGACGGCTGCTTCACCTCGAGCGTCGAGGGTTCGAGGAAGGGTGAGTGGGAGAGCGAATGGAAAAGGTCTTTTAGTGGTGCAGGGAGGTCTGGAGGAAGGTCTGGCGCGAGATGAGGGGGAGGCTGTCTTGGGACCGGCACTGGGCCAACAAACCAAGGACGAGTGGAGAGAAGGCGACGAAACATGTAGTCGCGGATCGGAATGAGCCGATAAAGTGTACCGTGATTTTGAACCGCCAAAGGTTGGCACACGATCATAACATGGCAGTACGAGCCAGCATCGTTGTGTGCATTACTTCCTTTCTACTCGGTGACTCTCTTTCTAACCAACACCGTCCGAGCTCATCCTTGCCCAGGTTCGCTATTTACCCACTGGATCGCAGACTCGTTGACCCTCTGGAAGTCCCCCGTCACCGACGAGCATCTATGGACCGCCGCCTTGTATTATTCCATTCTCACCAGAGCACCCGTACAAGTCCTCTACGTCCTCTTCCCCGTCGTTGTTCTTGGCGGCGCAACCATGTTTTGGAGTTTTCGGGACGGTGAAGCGGGAAACCTCATGTTTGATGGCGGCAGTATATGTACGTCTTGCTCTCCCCAAACCCCGCCCACTCCTTACTTATGATGTTGCAGTCCTATACGGTACCACCGTCATCATGTACACCTACTCCGTCCTCCCAAGTTTGTCCTTGTTCGGTTCTACTCTGTTGCTTCAGCGCTTAACACGTTCCTAGATCTATGCGGAAAATTTATATCCATCCCAGCGCACACAGCAAGTGATGCTTTCCCGCGTGCACTCCGTTCACCGACGCTAGAGCTCGCGTCAAATCACCTGGTTTGCAGCGTCGCACTCACCGGTGTCCTGATCCTCCAGGCTGGCCGATGGTGGGCTGAACTCTCCGACGGAGACGACGAGCCCTACTTGGAAGAGAAAGACGCCGAAACGACGGCCGAAGCCAAAGGTGCCGTGGGACCAAATCAGAACTGATGTGCCCCTTGCACTTGGCACCTGCAGTGCCTCGCCAGTCACCATCTATATGTAAAAATCCTCACGGACATCTTTGGGATACCTCATCCCACTCACGATTGTCATGAATTTGCTGTCCTGATATCTCGCATCCCGAGCATGCTATCCTACTTCATACACATATCTTTTTGTCATATGTGCTTGGGCACCGCCAGATAAACTCGTATACCGATAGACGGTTGTACATATCACCGACGGGATCAAACAACACTTTTGATTACAATTGATCGTAAGAAGCAGATTGGCTGGTGATTAGCACTGAATGAATCAAGTGCGGCCATATTCGTTTCGAACCGCTCGCGTGATCGTCTTTTACTAAAATTGCAACAGTGCACCTTCAACCAGAATCATGCTCAGCTACGCTGCGGAACGCGAGGCCAACATTGCGCGCAATCACCAACTTCTCGCGTCACTTGGCGTGGATAAACTAAAACCCAAGACCGAACCAAGGGAAACGCGCCATAGACATCGGAAGCAAACGAAAGCGAACTCTGCCGTTGCGGGTCACAAACGCAAGGCAGAGGCGGACTCGGACGCGGACGACAAGCCAGCAAAGCGAAGCGCACACCTCACCAACGATGAGAACGCGGTGCCCCAGACGGAGCAGAGCCGCAGGCGAAGCTCGCGCATTGCAAGCAAGCCTGCGGACGACTTGTTACGCGTCGAGCGGTCTCGTGGTACCCCGCAGCCCGTTTCTGTCAAGGCGCTCGTTGAAGATGTCTCTGGCACGGTGAAACGCGAGAGGCGACATAACCCGTGAGCATGATGTTTCTCGGTTCGTGTTGATGCTGAGATACTTGCAGGAAGACGTATGGGTCGATTCCTGGGATTGAGGTTGGGTCGTGGTGGGCGTCGAGGCATGTCTTGCTTTAACATCGATCCGAGTCGGCCTATGACCTGGCTAAATCAGGGAGGAATGCTCGAATGATGCCATTCACGCGTGAGTCATATCGGTTCATATTCCTTCTCGTTATGAATAACAATAATCTAGTCCATGGGTAGGAGGGATATCACCAGGCCCAGACGGCGCGTATTCTGTCGCCCTCTCGGGAGGCTACGATGACGATGTCGATGACGGATATGCGTTGTGAGTCCCGTGCTCATATTCAGTCGCGCATCCTTCAACTCATCGGTTTTCATTCTACCAGTACGTACACAGGCGCAGGAAAGTTGAAATCTGATTCCAGGCAAACCGAAAATAACGTTCAACGTTACAGGTGGCAGGGACCTCAGGGGAACAAAAGCAGCTCCTAAAAACGTAGGTGGATTCGTATCCTTTACTGAGGAGGTCTGACCATAAATCATAGCTTCGGACCGCTGAACAAAGCTTTGACCAATCGTTTGAACACAACCACAACAGGTCACTCAAGGTAGATCCATCTTTATCCACCCGTCATCTCCCCTTATCAACTTTTTTTCCCCTTGGAAGCGCTCTGTGGAGACGGGCAAGCCCATACGGGTCATCAGAGGATACAAGTTGCGGTCCAAGTATGGGCCAAGTGAAGGGTAATAACAAGCTTATTGCGTACACTCACGATATCTGATCCATTTACCCCAGATACCGCTATGACGGCTTGTACGTCGTGAAAAAGGTGAGCACAAATCCGAGAATGACACCACACATTGACTGGGTAATAGTCCTGGCAAGAAGAGGGCCTCAACCAAGGTGGATTTTTGGTGTGCAAATTCGCGTTCGTGGTGAGTCGGTTTGTGTTCCTTGACTTATCGAGTTGTGACAGTCTTCATTTTTTGTAGCGTTTACCGGATCAGCCGCCTATTCCCGTCAAGCGCATTGACGAAGATGACATCGACGAAGAGGAGGAAAGTGATGGTAGATCGGACGCTGAAGGGCATGCGTCCTAAATCGCTTTCGGTGGTGTCTCCTTTGCTGTAAACATACCTGTATATACCACCTTTGATATAGTGTAAGTCTTGAGCATGATGCATGATGATTCATCCAACTACATAAATTAGCCTGTTGCTGCATTTGTCCTAAAAAGACAAGCAAAGCGGAGGTAACCCGGTCGTTGGACAAGCCATCGTCGTCGACGCTGCCAATCATACCACCACTCAAAACCACTCCACCTTGCATGTTGAATGCCGCTGTCAGCCCGTTCCCGTAGCCCAACGTCGTCCATCTCAACCGCTGACCAACGCCTGCCCATCGTGCCCCACGCACGCCGCTCTCATTCGCCTTCCAATGACTCGGCAGAATCCCTGCGACACCTCGAGCTCACGGACGGCCCCGTGAAGGCATCGACAATATCTGCACGCGCCAGAACACGCTCTTTTTCGTTTTCAGGCTTCGACTTTCAGATGGATTTACTCCCGCTCAGCGAAACCATCAGCGAAACAGACCTCTCGTTCAGAGAAACCCCAGGCGCAGAGAAAAGTATCGGCCTGGTGCACGGTACGCGTTTTTGTCGCTCTTTTTGTTTCGGTAGCGTTGGACGGTCGTGTGTTAGGTATTGGGTTGATCGTTGGATTGCAGGTGTGTGGTGCGACTGTGTGGGTGTTTGTGGAATTTACTGTCACCCTAGATTGGCTCCGGCATATTGTATGAATTGTGTTTGCCCCACTGTTTGGCTGGCGACTGACAGTACTGCGCAGTTCCTCGCCCGGTGTCATTGTTGCTAACACGCATAGCGTTGGAGCGAGTCTGGCGGTATGGCTAGCAGCTGGGCTGCTTGCTTGGACGGGCGCAAGTAGTTTTGCAGAGCTTGGGTATGTCGCTTTCTGCTCCTGTGACCTTTGACGTGACTTTGTTATTCTTAGGTCGAGCATACCTTTAGATGGCGGCCCCCAGGCATATCTATCATATGCGTATGGGCCTCTTGTATCATACCTCTTTGCTTGGACATCCATCTCCGCGTTAAAACCAGGTCCGTGGGAGAGCCCAGCCTCCTTGTCAGAGTCGAATGCTCATCTTTTCTTCTCTGAACTTGTAGGTGGTAATGCAGCCATCAGTCTTATCTTTGCTGAATATCTCAACCGATTGATGTGGCATATTACCCGTGACGAGGTGTCACCTGATAGCGTTCCACAGTGGTCTATCAAACTTACAGCAGTCATAGCAGTACTTTTGGTCGCTCTCACATGTTCAGCAACGAAGAAAATGGGTGCGAGAGCTTCGGTCCTGTTTACTTTTCTGAAGGTAGGCGGATTTTGAGTGGCGAAACTGTCGCTAACACATGGTCCGTGTGATAGATTTGTACGTTGGTAAGTTAGCTTCTTGTTTTTGTCCAAAGAGTGCGGGGCGGAACAATCCGGGATTATAGATATTAATTGCCGTTTTGGGTCTTGTACAACTGGCTAGAGGACGGGCATCGGACTCGTTTAGGGAGCCTCTATTTGAAAACTCGAGTACAAGCCCGTCAGCGTATTCGCTTGCACTTTATTCCGGTTTGTGGGCCCTTGATGGTTGGGATCAAGCAAATTATGTAGGTGGAGAGATGAATAACCCAGAGAAAAACATACCCAGAGCAATCCATCTTAGCATGGCGATCGTCTGCGTAAGTGATCTTCGCACGAAACTTCACATGGCTAACGGACATCACAGACATTATTCCTCCTCGCCAACGTATCGTATCTCGTGGTACTTGACAAGACGACCGTGGGTAGTAGTAATGCTGTTGCACTCGATTTCGGCCGTGCGCTCTTTGGACCAGTGGGTGGGGCCATGTTTACGGGCTTCGTGGCAGTGTCTTGCCTTGGTGCTCTCAATGGTAGTGTTTGAATCTCCCCCCTCATCGGCTAGCTATACCATCGCTCATTAAAGCAAAAAAGGCGCAACCTTCACCAGCTCCAGACTCATCCAGGCTGCTGGACGAGAAGGATACCTTCCCACCGTGTTTAGCAAGCTCAACAAGTCGCGCAAGACACCGGTGAATGCCATCTTGTTACAAACGGCAATGACCACTGTGTTCATCGTCGTCGGGGGTGGGTTCCGATCTTTGATCAACTTTTCGGTGATAGCATCCTGGTCGTTTTACTTTTTGACTGTGCGTCATGGTGTGGAATATGGTGTGGGAGCTGAGTACAAGCATCTATAGGTACTTGGGCTAGTGATACTACGGATCAAGGAGCCAAACCTGGAGAGGTAAGATTGACCCTAGCCTTGATTCGTGTTGAGTGTGTAACATGGCATCAGGCCATACAAAACGTGGATTGTTACGCCTCTCACGTTTTGTGCTGTCACGATATTTTTGTTGTGCATGCCGATTATTGCAACGCCACTTGAAGCGGTAACCGTACTTGGTGCGTGTGTTGTTTGAACCTGTCCGGATTTGTGCCAACACCCTATCGTCAACAGGTTTCGTGCTTGCTGGTGTGCCAGTGTACTACCTCACGAATAGAGAAGAGCAGGGCAAGCTCTCGTTCTTGCTGGGTGAGTCACACCGACCTGGGCAAGGTGGTCGCTGAGAGTATGAAACACTTCTAGGGTCTACTATCGATCGAATAATGGGACGACCAAACACGAGTGCGGGGTGGCAAGCGGTATCTACGGAATCCGACGAGGTTGAGATGCGCACGAGATGAATACGTTTCGATTGCTATGGCATAAGTAGATACCATACTGTGGAAAGGCACCGTAATGCAGAGCAAGCGGTCCAGGATGCATATGAAGATGGGTGTATTGACTGATACTGAGCCATCGCCTGTTCCGGGAATACTTGGCAGTTGTGTCGCCCATGTATGATGACCTAGTGGAGCGTCTGGGTTGCAATGGATACGAAGGCAGCTATGTCTATCGAAGAGTAGCTGGGTAAAGCATTTACCTGGTATAAAGCCAGCGAGGCTCCAATCAAGCGCAGCGGGTAAAGTCGTACACAGGACGTTTGAAGATGTGGCAAGAACGATTTCCGTAGTAGTCGGGAAATGACGTGAGGCCGGTGGCTGTGAGACATGATTAAAGCTTGGTCCGCCAGCTTCCTTATCATCTGCTACCTCTACTACTTACAATGGTGCGTTGGAGAGCGAATGGCTGGAATATGGATGCTGACATGTCCGGTGCAGGGCGAATATTGGTTCAATGTCAAGGTGTGGTCCCTTGGATATCGGCGGAAACGGAAGGTGATGACTTGAATATTAGATGACATGCGGTGGGTGCTCTGGGGCGGTTTCGCGAGCACTATCTAAAGTAGAAGGTGAGTGTGGCTGGTGAGATCTGAGATGATCGTTGACGATGATGGGTAGGTGTCGAGTCGTACAATGTGGATCTTGAGAAACAAGAGGTGACGTTCAAGGGAAGCGCAGACTACGATACCGTGCTGGAGAAGATCAAGAAGACTGGCAAGGTGGTCTGTGTCTTGGCTGGTTTGTTTATTTCTTGTGCTCATCCCGTCGCAGGTGCAGTCTGGCCGAGTGATTGGGTAGTCGTCGTGTATGGCGTGGGATTTCGTTTGGATGTTTGATGGATCCGACCAACGACCTGGCTTGGATCACCGCCTACATTACCGTACATTCCCTCAGCATTCCAAGTAGACGCTATTCTTTTATCCTCTGGCTTGCAGTCGTTTTCTCCTTCCTTGCGTTCGCTGTCCTGCACTGGACTGGTTCCAGAGGTGGCCAATACGGTGCCATCTGGTCAAAATGGGCTTTACGCCGCAGAACTTGGCGCAAGACACATGCGCTCGCTCTCGCCGAGAGGTCGAATAAACACCACCGCCAGCCCGTTTCGCTCCCTCCCAATGCCCAACTCCTTGCCTTGTTCGTTCTCACTCTCGCGTCCCTCGCACTCACGTTCGTGGGTCCAGATTATCTGGACCCAACGCTAAAGGTCTGGATGGCCAACTTGCCCTCGGACGATACCTCGCATACCGTGTCTAAATCGCTCTGGTCTTCATCTGCCAGAGCTGGCCAGATCGCATTCGCTCTCTTCCCGCTCTGTGTCCTCTTCGCTCTCAAGGCACCTCCCTTTGCCTTATTCGCCATTCCCTTTATGATACAGCTCTACTTTGACAAGCTCGCATGGCTACACAGGTGGGCCGGAAGACTCATATGGTTTCTGGTCTCCATCCATGTCGTCCTCTGGAGCATTCAGTTGGCCAAGGACGTCAACCCCTCCACTGGTCGCGCAGCATATGTCTACGCCTGGTCTTACGCTCCCTTTATATATGGCTGGATCGTACGCAGACTCGTCCTTACTCCCAGTCCCATACTTAACCCACCGTAGGCATTTGTACTTCTCACTCTGATCATCCTTCTCTCCCTACATCCCTTCCGGAGGCACTGTTATCGATGGTTTTACATCTTGCATGTCGTTCTTGGTCCCTGTATGCTGGTCATGGCGGGGCTACATCACCCCACGGTGGCGTACTGGTGTTGGGCCGCCCTCGCTATCTGGTTTGGTGAACGTGTCTGGCGGGGAACCTGGTGGATCTACGCCAATGGCGTCCTTGGTGGTATTGCCCCGGCCTCCTCACTACGCCCATACAACTTGGACGGTTTGCCATGGAATACTTGGGAAATGGGCCATGTTCACCACCTGAATGTCGACTCTGCCTCAACACATCTTCCCGTAGCGCGGTCCCCTAGCCCCCTCCATGACTACTATCTTCATGCCAACGCCCCCGTATCCCCGGACCGTGACGCTACCCCTTCTAGAGTTTCATCTCGCGCGTCCACTCCCCTTTTCAGAATGCCTTTCCCCTCGTCTTATATTCTACCCTCCGGCTATGTGCATGCTGAACTTTTGTCAGGACGCACTGTGCGTCTACGCATCATCACGCAGGGCTTTCTTCCGTGGTCGCCGGGTCAACACTTTCTTCTCAACATTCCGTCCGTTTCTCGCTTCATCTCTCATCCGTTCACGTGTGCCTCTGTCTGTGATGAACAAGCGCCGACAGATGCCGGTCGCATCATGTTGTTCCTTGTACGCGTGAAAGCCGGTTGGACGCGAAATCTTTGGGATCTTGTGTCGCGGTTAAAGGCGGAACAATCAAAGGGTGATGCATCCACCGGCCGCTCACCGGGTCACGGTGTACTCTTGCGTGCATACGTCGATGGGCCGTTTGGAAGTGCAAAGCGTGCGAGGTGGGGAAATTATTCGACCGCAGTCATCATCACAGGTGGTTCTGGTGTCAGTTTTGGTCTCTCTCTCTTGCAGTACATGTGTATGTGCTTGGCGGGGAGGGATGGGGGACATCTTGGAGGACGACCTGGTGGCTGGGGTTGGAAGGGTCAGGAACTTTGCCGCGTGCGGTTCATTTGGCTCGTCCGCGAATACAGTAAGCTCCTGCGATCACTAAATGTTAATTGCGCTAAGTGGGTTGCATCAGGTCATATTCAGTGGTGTGCATCCATCATTCGCTGGTGCTCGTCTATCGTTCCTTCGTCGGCCCTTCAAGTTGATATATTTGTTACAAATTTCAAACCTATTCCTCCCCAGCATCTCCCTCTCTCAGCTCCCCCTCGCGCGCATTTTTCCTCAGGATTTATTAAATTCGACGAGGAATTTCAACCACCCAATCCGACCTTTGTGAGGGAAGATTTTGTACACCATCGCACCCGATCGTTGGAATCTCTAGACAGTCACGAAAGCCAGGAGAGTGACGTGGACCTCAGCTATTACCTGGGCGATAGCCCTGATGATGAGCCACCTCCGGACGACATGCAAATTGCGCACGAGACGAACATATTAGATCTCACTAATTTCGATGGGGATGTTGATACGGCGTTGCCTGGTGAAACTCACTTTTCTCACAGACTCAAGAAAGAGGGCAAGCTTCGGCGACTGCAGTCTCGTAAGCTCTCTACTGTCGAAAAGATGGCTCAAGACGCACGATCATCACAGCCTCTGCGACATGCCCCCGACTCGTGTCCCAGCTCTGATCAACACGCAGCGCGGTCTCGAGTACCTCGGACAAAATTGGCATTGTCCACACAATCGACTGATAGGCTGCTTCCTATTTCACCTCTTTCAGAACGACCAATCTCAGCGTTGTCCGAGACAGACTTGTACTCGCCACTCTCTTACCGCTCCGAGTCGCCACACGACGTATATTCGTCGTGGAATTCGATGCCTTTCTCATCTGATTCACCGTCGACTGTCACACTTGTCACCGCGGGTAGCTCGAGATCGGTTGTATATCCCCCGAAAGGCGTCCGTGATGTCAAATCTGAACCAGGGAAGCCCCAACCATTGGCGACGAACGTGCACCTTTCCGAGTCACATTCTGGGACCATGTCGACTTCGACATCTGGTTCGGATTCCATGGCATTCGAGATGGATGAACAGGAGGCAGTGGATGTCAATGTTGTCTCTGAGCATGCGCGGCCTGGAAAGCCCAGGCTGGACAAGCTGATCGCGGACGAGGTGCAGGCGTCCAAGGGGGCCGTCGTCGTCGCATGTCAGTTGATTTTCTTTATCATGTCAGGGTTTTGATGAATTTTCTGCTAGGTTGCGGGCCTACTTCTTTGAATGCCATGGTACGCAAGATCATTGCCTCGCAAATCGATCCCGGGCGGATACGCAGAGGTGACATGCGTGGTTCAATTTCGCTCGTGTCGGAAGAGTTTGAGTACTGAGCACATGTATAATTGTGCAGATGGATTCTTTCTTTCTACATTAGCTTTGGGACATTAATTCATTCGTAGCAATATTGTCATACCCTTGCATCCTTCGCCTTTTTGCATACACTTTGGACATTTCATAGACAATTAGTTTGATTATGATTGCACTCATGTAGTGTACTTTTTGTCATCCTTGGACTCAAACATCTCGCATGGCCCCCAATGTCGACTTTCCAGAGATTCAAGCTCACCTGCGAACGTTGACTCTCCTCTCCTTGTTCCACCGTATCCTCGTTGCAACACTCATCATATCCTCCACGTACTTGCTCACTCTTTTCGACAGCTCCCCACAACTCGTTCTGGACAACTCTCCCCCATGGATCTCTTCGCTACTTCGTTGGGACGCATTTCACTTTGCGCTCGTAGCCCAGCAAGGACACGTATATGAACATTCATGGGCATTCTTTCCAGCACTTCCATTCCTCATGCGTCTGTCTGGAAACCTACTCGTACGCGCAGGGCTCAGTCCCCCATGCATGGCTGCACCCCTGCTCGGCGGCGCCACACTCGCTGCGCTCCTCGACGGCACCCGCGTGTTCTACCGTCTCTCGCTACACCACCTCCGCTCGCCGTCCGCCGCGTTCGTAGCCACCGCGCTCTCCCTGCTCTCCAGCAGCCCCGCCACGCTGCGCTTCGCGCCATACAGCGAGCCGTTCTTCACGTACTGCGCGTACCGCGGCATGTGGGCCTGCGCGCGCACGCGGTGGGCCGCCGCGTCGGCGTGGTTCACGCTCGCGAGTGCCTTCCGGTCCAACGGCGTCTTCCTCTCCGGGTTCGTCCTGTGGGGTATGCTCGTCGTGCCGCACCTTTCCGCGCGTGGCGCGCTCGTGAGTGTGCAATGCTCGGCGCGCGCGCGGTGCTGATGCGTCCTAGGTCACGCCGAGGAGGGCGGCGTACGCGGCCGCGCTCGCGGCGCTCCCGCTCGTCCCATTCGCGCACCACAACTACACGGGCTATGTCCGCTTCTGCGCGTCCGCAGCACGGCCGGGGTGGTGCGGCCAGGCGGTGCCCTTGATATACAGCCACGTGCAGGAGGCGTACTGGGGCGTCGGCTTTCTGCGGTACTGGACGGCCGCGAACGTGCCCAACTTTGTGCTTGCGCTGCCGGTGCTGGTGAACGTGTATGCGTTTGGCGCGTTTTACCTCGCGCGACTGCCGCGGGTGTATCCTGGGCTGTGTGCGCGGCGGGCGGACACGACGCGAGAGGTGGCGTCGCTCTTTTTGGCGCCCGAGCTGCTGCCGCATGTCTTGCATGCGTTGGCGCTTACACTGCTCCTCACATTCAACGCACATGTGCAGATCGCGCTGCGCGTGCTGCCCTCGGTGCCGGTGGTGTATTGGGCAGCGGCGCGACTGGTGATTGAGCACCCGAGGTGGGGGAAGGCATGGGTGGCGTGGAGCATAGTATGGGGCGCTGCGAGCTGTGTGTTGTGGGCGGTATTTTTGCCGCCAGCCTGATGAGGGTCAAGGCTGGGACATTGCATGTGAGCACTTGACCCTTCGCGCTGTGGATTGGACCAGTTCTTTCTAGATAGTGCGACCTGCCTTGTATGGATATTCAGCCTCATCCCTAGGTTGAGACGCACACAGATTGAAAATATTAGCGATATGAAATTTTGAGGATGAATGCATTTCCATTGCTTGAGAGTATACTGCGCGACATGGGACATGAACTACAAGCAATACAAAGCAAAATAGAAATCAAGCACCAAGATGCATATTGAAAATCCGTTGATCGATCAGGATATTCACCAGTGACTTCATCGTCTTCCGCAACGCCATCGCTGCGCGCGTTTAATCCAGACGCGCCGACTCATCCGCCATATGCTTATAAAACACGGACGTGATCTGGTTCGTCTGAGCATCATCCACTAGTCCCGATGACGGAACGGAATCCGACAAACTGCATCGCGGATGCGAGATGGATCACCTCGTCCGGACGCTCCCTGTCTCCGACGGTCGTATACCAAGCGGACAGGTGATGGACATTCCAGGTTCTCCCACGTTGGATTGGACGATGTGCCGGATCGTGAACGGTCCGTCGCGGAGCGCGAATGCGGATTCGAAAGGCTGCTTTCTGGTTGTGGAATGCGGTGGCAGGCAAAGCGCACCCATTCGTTCTTGCGCCACTTGTCGGCGACGTTGGGAACGCAAGAGTCCTCTCCCTCGATGCGTGTAGATGTTGCGAGACCATCTACGAGCTGACCAACGCTGGTGAGCTCGGTGCTGGCGGAGAGAAGTTCGCCCACGCCCTTGGCTGCCGCTTGGCCGATGACGATCAGGCGTTTCTTCTCAGTCGCTGAACTAGGTCGTCTAGCGCGGATGAGCGCAGTCAGGGTGCCACCAGTGACTGCCCTCATTCGTGCAGATCAGAAACACTCTTTTGGCCTTTCCTGAGCGGAGCAGCAGCGTGCAACGGCAATAAAGAGAACTCGGCGGTAGGACACCACCAAACGCGTGACTGAGGCCTGCATGTTGTCTTGGAGACGTTGACGATGTGGGAAACTACCCTATCCCAGAGTTCCCGCAAGAATGGCAGAAACTCTGTCGGACCATCAACATGGATTCGAAAAAGAAGAGAAAGGCGCACCTGTTATGATGTCCATCCTCATCGCAAGCTTTTTCAAGTCATGAAGCTGCGATGACAATCCTCAAACATCTTCTCTTGTAACTGGCTATGAACAGGGTCGTTGTCGACAAATACGACGAGCGCGTCGCAGCTGTACTGGCTCGTATTCATGACGATGACAGGTCCCCCGCTAGCAACACGTTGAAGATCAGAAAAGAGGATCGGGAGAGATGGAGTAGCTCGCGAATCTGGGACACCACTTTTTGCAACTCCAGGGTGAGACCGCAAACTCGGTCATGCTGGCTTGCACCAGGTGAATCGAGGGCGATGCGAATGAGTGATGTTAGACGTGTGAACTCGTCCGCCGACATCTTACCCACTGGGCCATATGCAATGACGTCGTCGAGCGGGGAACGGAGACGAGCGAGCTGACTCTAGAAAACACCACGACCCTGCTCAGAAGCTCGATTGCGTTGATCGGAGACTGGTTGCGGATACAAGCTGAAAATGCATCCACTGCAAGAGATGGTGTTGATGTAATAAGAGAAATGCGGCCAAATGTTCGGCAAGTAACCGGAGAGCTGTTTCGTATGCAAGGAGGGTGGTAGGATGGTGGAATACTTGGGACATATGCTCCAGCTGAACATAGAGACAGAAAAGCTCTTCCTTGTCCTCTACCTAGGCCAGTTTTGCGAACCGAATGAAATGGAAACGCGCAAGAGTTGACATCGATGTCGACCAGTCTGGATGTCCTTGCGGGCAGAGCGAGAGTGCGTCTCGGCCGAGAACGATAGCTTCATTGAGATCATGAATTCCGCAGAGTTTAGTGTACCAACGACAGATTGTTTAAAGATGCCAGGCAAACCGGATGACCTGGTGGGCAGAATGAGAGTGCATCTTCACCGAAAACAATGACCTTGTTGAGGTCATCAATCCGCCCAAACTGGTTGTATCGAGAGGAGAGACCAAGTGTTAGGTTGTTCAAACACACTGAGCGATCTGGATGTCCCGGTGGGCAGAGCGAGAGCGCATCTTTGCAGAGAACAATGGCGTCGTTCATCCTCCCAAGTCGCTTGTACCGAGAGTGAAGATGATGCGCAACATTGTTCAGAGCCGTCGAGCGACCCGAATGTCCTGGTGGACAGAGTGAGAGAGCATCTTGGCCAAGAACAATAGCTTCGTTTGGATCATCCATCCCCCAAGCTGCTTGTACCGAGAGACGAGATAGTCTGCAATATTGGTCAAGGTCAACGGCTGGTCCTGGTGGGCGCAGCAACAGAGCATCTTGGCAAAGCACGATGGCCACATTCAGATCAACAGTTCCCCCAAGCTGCTTGTACGGAGGGGAGAGATGACTTGCAAGGTTATTCAAACGCACAGAGCGACGCGGATGTCCTGTTGGGTAGAGCGAGAGAGCTTCTCGGGTAAGAACTGTGGCAGAGTGAGATAGCGTCGCGGGTGAGTATGATGGCTTCGTTCAAATCATTAATACCCCAAAGCTGCTAGTACCGAGAGACGTAATAATTCGCAAGGCTGCTTAAACACACCAGGCGACGTGGAACCTGTCCTGTTGGGCAGAGGGAGAGAGCATCTCTGCCGTGGCCCTGTCCAGATCTTTGATTCTTCCGAGCTGGTTGTACTGAGAGAAGAGAAAACTTGCAATGTTGCTCAAGAACATTGAATCTTATTTACTCGCGTACGAACACACGTAATTGTTAAGAAGCTATCACATCCATTTATTTATTTACGAGGCGGCGTAGAATATAAATCACCTCCTTCTCGACAGTACCACCAGCGTCTTGTATGGGTACTCAAACTCACCCCTGCTTTCGTCTATCCAAACCTTGCCATCACCCTTGGCTACGATGGCCTTGATAGTCTCCACGATATTCTCCCTTTCCTCGGGTGGAAGAACGGATATATAGCTCTTGCTCAGCGCACGGTTGACACATACTTCCTCCGATGCAGGAAGGTGATACACCCATTCCTTGTCTTCGGGAGCATGAAAGTGCTTCTTGTAGGTTTCCGTAGCGAAGGCCTGACGCCAGAGCCCCAGACGGAACTGAGGTGTCCCGCTTTCATGTACCTCGATGCAATCGCGCAGCTGGGCTACCCAGCCAGCGCTATCTCTAAAGAGGCTGATCAAAACAAGATCCTCGCCACACGGTCAAGTTTAGTCACCTGTCCTCCAGGTTCCAAATAAAGGCTACGACGCCACCCGGTTTCAGGATGCGCGCAAACTCGGCGCATGCTTTGTCATAATCGGGGCACCAGTGGAAAGCCTGAAGAAGGCATTCAGAGATGTGAATAACATGGCTCAGAGAGGTGAATGACGTATAGGTCAGCAGACCTGTGCAATGATGATCAGATCCGCCCAACCATTCCCGGCGGTTGGAGCGGAATCGAATGTTCCCTCGCTGATGGATACAGAAGGGTGAGGGACACGTTGGGCAAACACCTTGCGCATGCCCTCGCTGGGCTCTATTGCCTTTAGGTTGCCGATCCTGGCCTCGTTGTCGTCATCAGCCAGCAGGGCACGCGTAAACAGACCCGTCCCTGCACCCATCCTAGGGAAAACGTCAGGTACCTGGCTGCGGCCACGGTGGCAAGACATCAGTGTCTTACTCGATGATGTTTAGCGGGCCGGCGGTCCTGGGCGCGTGTTTGATGAAACGAACGCTGTCGTTTGGGTATGAGGGTCGCGCGCTGGTGCGTCATGTCAGCAATTGCAATAAGCGCAGTCGCCAGTATTACCTATCGTACAGCTCGTTGGTTCCATTGCCAAAGCCTGCCTGGGCGATTTTATGTACTGTTGTAGCCATGGTGAAGTCCTAAAAAGGGAAATCACTGCGGACAGCGGAGCAGTGTCCGGTTCGCTCGGGTCAGATATAGACCTCGTCCCAGTCCCACCCTGATACCCCAACATGTCCCCTCAAGAGCTTGTTCTCAACACTTCCGGTGACACAGTCACTAGACTCACATTTACTGATTCTCTGCTAACCATCCACTTCGAACCGCGGACGTCCAATACCCTTAGACCCCATTCATTTTTCTTCTCTCGCTCTCCCAGACACTCTCCTTCTGAAGTTCCTCTTCACAATGTCATCGCTGCTACCGTATCTGGCTCTCAGTTCAAGCTGTCCTACTTGGAGCGCGTTGGAAAGCATCCTTTCCAGATGAAACAGGTTCATGCCGACCTGCAGGACAAGCTCATTCCATTGGCTACCGAATGGTGCAATGTCATCACTCAGGTCGCATACAAAGGTTCGCAAAACACACTTTCAATTGCTTTCCCCCGTGTTCACCTTACTTTTTCTCTCACCAAGGCGCCAATCCTTCAAAGGCTCTGAAGGTCCTCATTAATCCCCATGGTGGTCCCGTTGGTGCCTTGTTTGGATACTTGTTCTTGGACTGA
>JBBPMS010000014.1:33906-45527 GCA_038090435.1 Phylloporus scabripes | reverse complement strand
GGCACCTGGAAAGTGCATCTGCTCGAAGCTGATAGGCGTTGTGGCACAGAATTCCATCCAGTCACTTCCCTCGGGAAGGTTCATCAATTTAAATGTATAATGCTGCAGTCCAATGTCAGCCCAGATACGATGCAGCGATTGAAAATTCAAAGTCTTGCCCTTTTCCCGGATCCCGGGGATGTGCATCCCTGAACATTCGTCATGAGTACTAACAAACGGAAAACAAGGGGGGAACATGCCTTGTCGTTGTATTCGTCCCAATATGTCCTGCACTCTAGCTCTTGCTGGTTGATCTCCCATCGCCCGACGACCATACCAGAGCCCTAGCGGCACACCATCATCAATCCCCCGACAACGCTCGTAGTAAGCATCTAACCTTGTCTTCACAGTCCTTGGGCAGATGAGCGATGCCATGGATGGTGAGCGGTGTGGCCATGCACACGTCCATGCGATCATCCCAAGACGTCGGCACGTTCATCAGTTGTGCAGAATACGCCCTGGTCGCATACGTAGTGCACGCGTGTCTGTTGACGCTGCCCCAGTGTATATGGAGCCTCAGACGCTCCTCCTCGCCGTGTCTGACGAGCGGACCCGGCGGCCGATGGAGGAGATGGGTGACTGCATGGTAGGCCATGAACGAGCAGAGGACGAGAACCACGAGTTGGCCGACGGTTATCTCTCTGGGTTCTCTTGCCCTCGAAAGGAGTGGTGCGGCTTCAGATCCGTGTCTGAACGGCAAAAGAGGACGCCGCTGTGAGCGCACATCGCTTGACGGGTAGAGGACACGCACGGGTATAAGACCACGTGTCTTGACGAGCTATCTCCCGTGGAGTAAGACTTATGCCCGTTGCTGTGAGGGGGGCATCGTATCAGGCAAAGCGACGGGATGATACGATTGGACTTGCCCTTGGTAGGTGATCGCCATATTCTGAGTCGTTGACAAGGAGATATGCTCTGTGGGTCAGTTATACCGCAACTTCAAACAAGTGAGATTGCAAAGTTGTTGTAAAAGCACCCAAGACAAGAGCCTTTAGAACTCCGACTCCTTATATTCGACGTCGAGGTGCAAAGTACGCAAATAGTCTCGGTCCCTTGTGTATCGATTTAATGGCAACAATATTTTGGTCAGATTTGCACGCTCAACAAGGCTCACAACCCTGGTCATGTATATACATTCAATGAACGAAGGGAAACAGGCCAACAAACCTAGAGGAATCAATACAATTTCATCACTCACGCGCACTTGTCATCATCAATCTCCCAGAGGCCATATGTCTGCGAATTCTGCCAACACAGACATTGATCAATACCAAATAGAAACATTTCAGTTCACAACCCACGTATTGGTAGCATTGGTGGGGACCTGAAAACTCGAGTCCGTTGAACGAAGCGGGGGTTGTGGCACAAAATTCTTTCCAGCTACTCCTTTTTGGAATATTCTCCAAGTAGTGCTCAATGCGCTGTCGGGTTCCTGTTAACAGAATGAAGTGTCATAGGATTTATATCTCACCCGCTTTCCCGATCCTGGAGATGTACAACCCTATAGGAATGGTCAGTCAGAAGAGCCAATGGTAGGCAGGTGAACTCGGAAATACTTTGTCTTTGTAAGTGCTCCAGTATGATGCACAATCTGGTTCGTGTTGATTAACCTCCCATCTTCCGAGTACATTACCAGGACCCTAGCACGACATAAACCTCGGATCGTCTTATGCTCTGTAACACATTACCTTATCTTCACAGCTCTTTGGCAGGTACGAAATCCCATGGACTTCCAGCGGTACAGCCTTGCAGGCCTCTACCCGATGCTCCCAGGTTGCAGGAAGATTCATGAGTTCCGCGGTGTACTCCCTGGTCGCGTAAGTGGTGCATTCATGCCCCTGCACCTGGTCCCAAAACAAGTTGAGCTTCTGACGTGCTTCCTCCTCGCGTTTTCGCCGCTCCTCTACGATCCGATCATGCTCCTCTATTTCGCGCTGCCATTTCTGTCGCTCGCGCCTTTGGCGTTCGTGTTCGCGGCGTTCCGCTTGCTCTTGCTCGCGCCTGTGCTGCTCCGCCTCCCGGGCCCACCCTTCCCGGACCTTCCGCTGGCGCTCGTTTTCCTCCTCGATCCTACGTTCAACTTCCTCGTCGTGCAGCTTCTCCTGGCGATCCCAGTCCTCTTCGACGGCAGCATGTTCCTGTTGCTCGCGCTGCCATTTCTCCATGAGGGCAACGTGTCGCACCATCTCCATGTCCCACTCCCTCCGGACAGCGTCCCTGGTGGCTATGTCCAACGGACAACGAGTAAAGTGGAACCAGAGGTTGCCGACGGCGAACAACAAGATCGATAGCGAGACCAGGCGGTACAGGATCTGGATCCATGTGCTTCGGGATGTCATTGTATTGTGCAGCGCTCGGCCTAGCAGTGGCGTACGTTCCTCGGGTGGAGGTCTGATGCGAATAGTGAGCGAGGTAGAAGAGACTCTGGTGGAGACGAAGACACACCTATACGCGACCAATGCCGACGTAGACGAGCTAGCTGTCGGCGGAGTCCTGTAACTGCGTACAGAGGGATCAGACTCTCATGGAGTGCAAAACAGGGTACATGAGTTTACCCAGAAATCATTTGTCGATGCGTTCAATGTGATCGCAGATACCGGGAGTCGTCCACAACTGTATACACTCGCACTGAAAGGCGTTGGATGGCTTTTCAATGTGAGGGTACGGTTGAAGGTGTGGATGCCTCGTGGTAGCTTGAGGGCAGCCGATAACAGCATCGACGTATTAGGAAAGAAACGACTCAGGGAATGTTGCGCGAGGTCAACTACCTCTCAAACGTACAAAGTCCTCTAAGCAAACTGTACAAAGCAAGAAACATGATCGAGAAAAGGGACTTGGTGACAGGGAAAGCGACCTTAGCAGTTGCTATCATCGATCTCCCAATGTCCATACGTTCCCAGGTTCTATCAGCATACGTAAATTGAAAAGTATCCAAAGATGCGCCGGTCACACGTACGTATTGGAAGCATTCTTGAGCCCCTGAAAACACCATTCCATGAAAGCGAGCTGGTGTGGTGGCGCAAAACTCCCGCCAGTCGCCTCCCTTTGGAAGATTCTCCAAATAATGTTCGATGCGCTGACGCCAGTGTCACCTAAAGGCAGCAATGTCTAATAAATATGGCTTACCCTCTTTCCTGATCCGTTTGAGGTGCAACCCTGTCTGGTCATTAGCCTGTTGTTACGACCCAGAATTCGTGAGATGTAGACAGCTTTCCTTGTCCTTGTACCAGTTCCAAAAGGTGTTGCAGTCAGGCTCGTACTCGTCGATCTCCCATGATCCGACCACAGCACCACCCTAACACGACGTCAATCATCTCCACAGCATCCAACGAGCACGACATACCTTATCTTCACAGCTCTTTGGGTATCGCGATATCCCATGAACCTCTAGCGGCGTGGCTTTGCACGCCTGCACACGCCATTCCAAACCCGCAGGCAGATTCATCAAAACGGAAGTGTACTCCCGCGTCCCATACGTCTTGCACTGATGGGCCTCCACACGGCCCCAAAACAGGTCAAGTTGCTTGCGTGCATCCTCCTCGCGCCTCGCACGCTCCTCTAGCTCCCGTTCATGCTGGATTCGCTCGTGCTCCCACTCGCGGAGCAGTGCTTCGTGGTGCTGATCTTCCAGTGCCCATCGCGCCTTCACGATCTCGCGATCGACCGCCTGTATCTCGTGCTCGACCACCTCCTTGGCCCATTCCCTGCGAATCCGTTCTCGTACCAGAGGATCGATAGGATCATCACAGTACTTGATCGGTATCGCGGATACGGTGAGACCCAGGGTGATGAAGAACGTCACTAGCGCTACGAAGGAACGGGAGCGGATAAACTTTGAGAGTCTGTGGCGCCAGACGTCTCCATAGTCAACAAAGACAGACGGGCAAGGTGCTTACAACGATGGCTTTGGTAGACCCACGTTCGTCGGCGGCGGACCATTCAGCTCGCCTTGGGGTGCATAGGGAGGTGGGGGAGCGGCACTGCCGTTGGTATTTATACGGGTGTCTTCCAAAGCGCTTGGACGTGAACATTACCTCGTCGCGCCATAATTAAAAGTATTGGGCCGCACCATCAGCTGGTCTTACTCCGTCTCTGTCAACAGATTCACGACGAGGTGAAATAGGCCACTGACGTACCGGGGCAGAATATGAGGGAAGACGAGGAAGAGTGATGGACAGTGGGAAAGTTGCCTCTGCTGTAAACAATTCAATTCGAGAAGGGGTATTTATTGAACATAAATACTGTTCCCTCCCTAGTAACCTAATCCCAGAGATACCAGACATAGATCAAGAGACTTTTGTTTGGCAACCACGCCCTCAGAGGGCTTGCCGCACAGCACATTGGCTCCAGTATTGAAGAATCATTGGTTATCAGTGGCGGTGATTTGCCAATATTTCTGGGTGTTAACCAATTATTCGAAAGACTAAGGATGGGAAACAAGCGAGATTCATTATTACCCAACTTCTTCATACCCGTTACAAAAAAAGTTGTTTAGAAGCGTCCAGAAACCAAACAGTCCATGGATAGAGCAATATACCCCTCCGAGACAGATATATGAAGCAAGAGGGAAAGACGAGAAGTCCAAAGAGAGCGAGATGCTGATATATACGCGATGTCTAATCATTGTGTTATGTGAGATATGCAGCATGTCCAACATGAAGGTAAGCATGAGCAACAGCGAGAGTTAAGCGAACAAGCGTATCATGGCCGAGCTTCAACGGGCATCAGTCAAATCGTCCACCACCACACTGGGAAAGACGCACCAAGTTGTTCCTTGCGGTAGAACCAAAAGTAGCCGAGCACGATTATGAGTTGGCAAATGAGCGCAATCCAAAAGAGGGGGGCCGCCATCGGACTGCCTGCAAGACCTTGCGAGAAGTCCCACGTGCCAACGTTGGGGAACACACTCCCAGGTCCGATCGCATTTGGTGCTGTCGCACGCGCAACCATGACACAAACCGCACCGATAATCTGAGCTAAAACGAGCGTGGCGCAGACGTGTAGACGTGAAAGGGTCTAGGGGCCGATGAGTATCAAAGGTGCGCATCCAACTCCTCGCTCACCTGAAGCAGAATCAATCCAAGACCGACACCCTGGACGGCACCCAAGACGCCAAGCCAGAGCCACAACGCCAGACCGAGATAAGGTCCTGCAGTCCCAGCCCAAGGAATGTATAACGCTAGCGAAGATGTTCCCCACAAAGTCTATGGAAAACGCCATCAGAAATTCCCATAGACACACTGAAGCAAACCAGCATACCTGGCACCATAGCGGAGCACCTAGACCGACCGCGAAAACAGGAAGGATCCATGTATGCGTCTTACTCAATTGTGTCAAAATCAGCATCATGAGCGCCCAGACACCGATAAAGAACAGGATGACGAGCAGCAAGATCTTCCACTTTTCAATCGGCACGTTCCACAGGAAACTCCAGTTTCGGCCATAGGGCTATGGGACAGTGGTCAAGGATAAAGTACACAAGAGATGCACATGAAAACACACCCCACTCAACCAATAGTCTCGAAGAACTTCAGATGCAAGGAACCTTGCGCGACGTCAGTGAAAAACCAAAACTCCGAGGGATTGAACACATACCACAAGACCAATTTTCGGCGGAACAGCGTTCTGAAAAAGTTGGGCACCTTGGGCGGCGTTTGACGATAATAATCTGCACACACGTCAAATACCCCTCGAATCCTCCTGATCAGACACATACCTGGAAGGCCGTACAGCAAGAGATACGCAAACACAAACGACATGAGCGACAAAGGCCAGACGATAAACACCATCCACCAGGGCGAGACATGGGAAGGCTGTGCAGTGTTGAGGGTGCTTCCCCAATACCACAAGGCTGCAATCCAAATTTGTTGCGATCCTTGTACGATGCATGCACGCAATGCCCAGACCTCGGTTGCAGCGCCCTTCCCCAAACCCGTTAGACAAGTCAGGACATGCAATCACCACACTCACTGCTTCCTCTCCAAAGTTCAATCCAAAAAAGACAAACGCGGCAGATGACGAGATGGCATAACACCAAGTTGCGATATCGGAGATGGCGGTGTGCGAACTGGCAAGCGAGGGAGACAACGAGGGAATGGCGATGAAGAAGAAAGCAATGCCAAAGAATAGCCAAGGAGCGGATAGCACATAGACGGATGGTTTCCACCAAAACAAGGCACACCACACAAACGAAGAAGCAAGGAATATACCGCCAAGAACATAGAGCTGAAGATCATCTTGATAGTTTTGCCCTGTGAGCAGCGTTATTTGGTAACTGTTGGCAGCTAACATCTGCAAGTGCACGTCAGCACACCATCCTTTTTTTCCGGCATGCAAAGAGACTTGCCTGCCCAAGAGCGATGATTATACTGTACAAGGGCCACCCAAATATCTTGCGCGCCATCGCAATCTGTATTCTGTTCATGATCACAAAGTCATCACCGTAGGGCAACATAGGGTTCCCGTCTGCAAACTGATGCGTACTCGCTGTACCCGGTGCTATATCACACATGAGCGCTGCGCAAGACGACACGCAAAAAAGGGACGCACTAGTCGGGTCATCCGCGATCGAACCGGGAGAACTCCATACCGAATCGCGATGCGACGAGATGTAACTCGCAGCACTGGACAACTTGTCCCTGCGCACCTTGTCAAAGTAGGCTTCTTCCGACTTCATCAAGAACCGCTCAATCGACAACTCCCCTTTCGAGTTTTCGGAACTCAGTGCCTGCAATTTTTGTACAAACTCTTGGGCGACGCCACCATCTGAATCCGTAAACTGGGACAACGTCAGTCAAAAACACGGTCAGAAACGACAATACGCACCGATGTCACTGCCTTGTTGAGCGGCGAATTTGCCTTTTCCTCCACAATCGTCCCAATCGACTCCATTGACGCCCTCTTTGTGAGTAGCCCAAATGGCTTTGGAGGTGTCTCAACCTGTAAAAACGGATCTGGAACATGGCGTTGTTCCTGTGCAATCGCCCGATTCGCCTTTTCCAAAAAGTCGTCAAAGCCTTGCCGTGAGCCCGTCACCAGGCTTCGTCGCGAAAGCGTCTCGTCGTCCGACTGGTCAGAGTGCAGTGATGACGAGCCAAATTCATTCACGTGCGGTGGTACGAGGAACGTCTCATCATTGGGAGTCGATGTTTGCGAATGCGCAGGGGAAATCGGTCGCTGTCTCGGCGAAGACGATAAACTGGACACATCCCAGTCGGGCTGGGTAGGAATCCCTTGGTGCACCGGATTCCAATCTTCCGTGTCATCCATCAATTGCGTCGCGACAATTCCACAGTCCGACTCGCGCCACGCGTTTGGGCCCGCCAATCGACGACTTATCTGGATACTCCGGCGATGAATGTCTTCCATCCGTTGACGCCATTCCACGACTGGGAACCGCTGAACCGCAGAGCGCGCACGCAGAATCGCGCGTTCTTCCTGGGACGATTTGAGCGCCAACTTGATCGTTTTCGACAATTGCGACAACATGTGTGACGTCGAGGTCGATTCGACCGGGAACCACTACAAAAAACCCATCAGCACACGCATACACCCAACCATCGCCCATACACACCCATCCTGGCATCAAGCCGAGACCACCCAATCGACTCCCAACCCCCAACGCGCCCTTTCGCCCAAACTCGACAGCGACCAATCCAAACGGCTCATCACGAGAGGGAATCAACGCGAAATCAGCCCCGCTAAACAGGTATGGCGGCAGCGCGGTAAACTCTGGTTTCGAAAATACCCGATCGGGATACATCTCCATCAATCGCGCCAACTTTTCCGCCGCGAACCGGCCATACAAATCAATCACAGGCCCCACACAGATCAATTGAATTGTGGCGCGCTTCTCCAGCCTGAGGCAAGGGTCAGCAGTACATCACAAGCACAACAGTACACATACAGGGATGGCATGACGTCGGCAATTAGGTCTACGCCCTTTTGTTTCGACCATCGACCGACAAACACAAATAGATCCGCATTCGGGTCCTGCTTGATACCCGCCCATTCTTGCGCCTGGCGCTTCATATCGGGACGCTGCGCCTCTGCGGCTTCGTCCACTTTGACGTCGCGCATCGATACCGGGCTCTCGTCGAGCGCGGCAATGTCCGTCGGGTCGGGGTTGGGAAGCGAGTCGACATGCTTGAGCGTCCACAATGCAGGGTACCGAGCCCAACTGCGTTTGCCGTACTTGTCCGAGACGCCAGCAACACCGACGCTCTTTTGGTGGAGGCTGATGTAGGAGGCGCCAGCGTGGAGGAGGTTGAACGTATTGCCAAATTGAACGTATTTCGTACAGTTCTCCTTGCTGATGTTGAACGCAGAACAGACTTCCTTCATTTCTTCCTTGGTACGGAGTGGCCATAGGCCTTGGAACTCGGCGTTGTGCAGGGACAGGCAGACCGGAATGACTTTGGGTAACAGATAGATGGGAGCGAGTGCACCATGATAGTCATTGATGTGATATACGTCGATCACTGGGGACCTGCGAATAGTAGTTGCGATTGCTTGATTCCACGTAGAATAAAAGATGGCAGAGCTGAGATCGTCCATGCGTGCGGGGTATGGGTCTGATTTGGTTTGCGCACGGAAAACGGGACTGTCAAGGAGCACGTAGGTGATGTTGTCGACAGTGTGTGTTTCTACTTCGATCAGGTAAGCCTCGCCAAAGATGATGACCTCGATAGGCTCGGCAGGCTCGCCAGCGGGATACTCCAAGTCCTTGACCTTGGGAATAACCCAGATGAGATCGACGTCCGTCATGGCCTTGCCCATGAGCGACGACATGACACCTAATCCACCAATCTTGACCTTAAGCTTCCAGTCGAAAATTTCATACTCGAGTGTGGAAATGAGCACTTTGCGACGCTTGCCCTTGTCCTCGGGCCATCCAATGACCTCCAACGAGTGCTTGGGGCGGAAGAACTTCTCCGTGATAGGGGTGCTAACCTTGAGATCCGTGGTGGACTTGTTACTGAAGCTGCTAATAATGGGAAGATATTTGCTAGCGCCTTTGGGCTTGACCCCGTAGCGGTTGTGACGGATACCATAAAAGGTCCACATGAAGACCAGCACGGCGAGGGTACCAGTGATGAGGGGAATAGTCAGTAAGAGCGCAAACATGATGGCACCAACCGCAGCTTCTCCGCGCGGTTGCAACGACCACTGCAATGTCTGATCATCAATCGACAATGTCCAAGCCAGTGCGGGGTATGGCGGAGCCGACAGGTTCAAATAATTGGGAGCCAACGTGTTGGGTGGAAGGCGATCCATGATGCCATCCCCGTCAACGTCACCGTAGTAATATTCGTCGTATCCAAATACGTTGACTTGAATATATGTTGGCCAGCTCGCCATGATTTCGAGCTCCCAAGTGCCATCACCGACTTGATCCATGACGGCCGAGATACCTTGGTCGAAGCCCCATTGGTTAAACGGACCACGTGCAAGGAACTGGGGAACGCGGCGCTGGGTATTAAAGTTTACATCGGCATGCACAACGACACTCGAAGTCGTTGCTATTTCACTCCAGTCTACGAAGAGTCAGCTTCGACCCCCGGACACGTAACGACAAGGAACGTACATTGAACCATGATATGTTGGCCCATCCACCAAGTGTCTAGGTTGCTGACAATGTCGGAAGGGATGACGGACACATTTTCCCAGGCTGTCCAGTTTGTCCAGCTCTGTCCGAAATCGCCAGAGTATCTAAACATATCGGCACCGTATGCCTTGTGGGTAAACGTATACTGGCCATTCGAGTATTGGAACGCGCTGTTGTCATAGTCCGAGTCTGGGAAGACCATGACGTTGTTAGCGGCGCCTTTGCGCAAAAGTAAATGATCGATGACCTGTCGAGAGCACGTTTAGGATAGCCATCTGCAGGTCTAGGAAAACTTACGCCCGTAGATGCGGTCCCATCACTGGTGCTTGGATTGTTCACGATTATTTCCAAGATGCCGTCGGGAACATTGGTCAAGTTCGCGGACCAAGAGAAGGCGGACGGGATAACGGCAGTGATGCCCGAAATGACTGGATTCGTTACCGTATTGCATGAGACGGTACTGGTGTCTAACGTCGGCTGACCGCCTATACCCGAGGATGACATGTTGAACGAGAGACTGCTCGTGATGCTGTCACACGACATCGCAGTGGTAAACTCGAGGACAATGTTGATCGTTGTTGTACTTGGATCCCCAGGCTGTGAGGTTATGCGTGCATCGTGACCTGGGAGGAAGAGCGATAGCATGGGGGGAGGAGAGAGCCACTCGTTGCTTGGCACCAGGAGTTTGAACCCATACGGATCCAAGGTTATATTGCTCAGACACCCATAGTACGGTGCAGAACCGTTTCCGTAGTACGAAGAGCCGGAATTCTCCAAGGTGTACTCTTCAAATGGAGCGACCAAATTCCGCACAATTGTTCCACCCTGGTAAGGGGACGAGATCCACAAAGAGCTAGCACAGTCGTACGACCATGTTGTTGTTGCGTTCTGGTTAGTATACAACAGCCATACTTGATCGGTGTGATTGCCTGTGAGCGTCTGCACGCCCGCGATACCAGCCCTAGACGCAGACCAGAGACCCATTTCGGTGGCAGTGCCGTTTGAGCCGGGACGCTGAATAAAGTAAGTCCAGTTGCCACGCTGCACGAGATCCCAACCATCCTGAAGGGCATTATACTGGGTGCGAAGATACAAGAATTGTTTCATGAGACGACGCGTGTCGGTGGTGGGGTCGAAATGGTCGAGCGAATTCCAGTCGTCGTGACATCCAATGAGGGCATTTTCAAGGGGCCAATTGAAGTACTGTGCTGAGCCGAGCTTATAACAACCATGACGCTGCCAAGCCTTGTTGCTCATCATGGCTTGACGACTGAGTGGGTCAGTCAATCAGGGTCTGGGAGGGATGGCAAAGAAAACATACCCAAAAAGATAGTTGGATGCAGTCGAGTCGAAAATGTAAAAATTTTGTTCTTCGCCATAGTACAACTAAACATGTGGATGAATGAGACTTGTGAGTAGTATGGGACGAGGCTGACGCACCATGGAGACTCCGGGCATGACCAAATTTGTGATGAACAAGCCGAGAGCAGACCTGAGCGTGCCGTTTTCTAAAGAGGGCCATCGATAGACATCAAAATTGGATACTCCAAACATGTGTTTTGGGTCAAAGGCACCGGTATTGGGGTTGAGGAAATCATTGTAGACAAACATTTGATTCCATGCGGTGATGAAATTGCCATCGAGATCATATGCGACTTCGAGATTACCATCCATGCCAAGAAAACGGGTGAGGGCACGGTAAATGGAGTAGTGAAAAGCAAAGGCATCAAGGCCACTTTGATTTTGTGGACGGAGGAACCACTGATTGTCTTGCTCGGTTTCATTGGCTGCTTGAAGGAAACCAGGTGGATACTCGGCGGGGGTGCGGCCACGACCGCTGGAGAGAATGTTTAGAGAGTGAGAATGGGAGAAGGAGGGGACGCACAGATAGAGGGAACCAAAGGTGTTGCCGCCTGTGACTTCGCCTGCGATGTAGAAATTCTTCTTACCGAGACTGGTGGCACAAGCGCGAGTC